>JAOTAX010000002.1:4585865-4600376 GCA_025629825.1 Erythroxylum guanchezii
AGCATCATATCTTTAGTAACATGGGCTATCATAGCATACTCATTAGTGTTACCATTCATATTTAATAGCACTTATCATTTGTTATTGTATGTCATTTTTGTTGTAATGTTATAAAGGCCATCTTCAATTTTGAGCAATATTAATAAAGTTCAAACAATGTTGGAACTTGATTGCAGTCACCACCTTTGTCAACATATCAGCAAGATTCTCAGTGGCATTAATCTTCTGGATTGCTACTCCACCTTTTTCCAGAACCTCTCGTACAAAGTGATAACGAATATCGATGTGCTTCGTCCTTGCATGATAAACTTGGTTCTTTGTTAAATGAATAGCACTCTAACTATCATAATATACTTAGACATGATTCTATCCAATTCCTAATTCATCAAGCAATCCTTAAAGCCAAATTGTTTCCTTCACAACTTCTGTGGCTACCATATACTATGCCTATTTTTAAGAAATAATACAAATGAAATATTACAAAAGGGCAGAGGGAACTTTTGTCTTGAGGAAAGACAATTTTGAGATATCTAACATAAGTGAAGGAGTCTTCTTTTTTTAACTTAAGAAGACTCCATCTTTATATTTCTTCAGTACGGGAATATGTCATAACATTAATAGACACTTCATCTCTTTTAGCAGAATTCCTGGCATGACAAAGACAGGATAAATTAGTCTACTCCCTTTTGAAGGTTACGTCATAAGCTCAATGTTCTTTCAAGCATTAGCTTCTGAGAGTTGATAAAAACACACCTTATACATCTTTTTGGTTGTAATTACATTAAATAACCCCATCTTTGTATCAACTTATCTTAGATTAGATAATATCATATCTCATCTTATCATTTAGTTTAGATTAAATCACGCAAACGCTATTATGGAGTTTATATTGTATCAAAGTTAAATTTATTCATCTTATCTTAAACCATATATAAACACAGTGGGGGTTATAAAGTAACATACATAAGAAAATCAATACAATACACCCTACTTTCAACTTCTTGGTTTTGGTCTTCTTCCTTTTAAAAAGAATATTGTACCTTCAACGAGCATCGTTTCGATATTTTTCAATCTACCATGTCCACCATCGTTAGACAATGAAAACTTAGCGATGATGCAACTTCAACTATGAGTTTGGGTTTTCCTTGGTATAATTTCTATATCATCATCCAACTATTGGCATTGGAATCTTTCCAGGATCTTCCAATATTGTTTACCTTCTTTTCGAATGCTTTGGTAGCAAAGACAAAGTCGTCTTCCTTCTCCAATTAGATTCTTTTACAATTAGGTAGACAAGTGATCATACAGTTCCTAAAGTAATTTTCAGCCAGAGGAGACTTAAACACATCTCAAATTAGCCTAAAATCCAAAATGTTCTTCGTCCTCCTAACCCTTCTCTTCTCCACATGAGACATTGACTGTACATGACCAGATGCAGCCACACTTAACAGGGAAAGCTCTTATGTGAGACAAAGTCGAAAACTGCACCCTCACTTGGTTTTGTAATTCCTCGACACTGTTTCGAGTCATTAAAAATGCGGCTATAACATTGTTAGCTGAAACGATTCTGGCGGCCCTTCATATTTCTTTTCTTTAGCTTGGTTCCAAAATATCGTTTTGAGCTCAATTCATCTGGGATCTTTCAATGGAGTCTTGTCATAAAAAGTTTAAGTTACTGTTTGATGAAGACAATGCCATATCTCCTGATTGAAAGATCGACGTCCACAACTTTAGAAAGCCAGAAAATGCATTTCCATCGCAAACATCATGGTTGATATTTAATCCCACACAAAAATTGGAGTTCGGAAAGAACGTAACTTGAGCAGTAAGAATTGGGAGGGACCTGTTCATCAGAGACCATATTCACTGGTGTAAGTTCAGGAACAAAAGAGTGGAAATCAGAAGCATTCGGGGCATGATTGCCTGTAAGGTGATCAAAATCGCCCCAAGACTATGACAACACCAGTGACACTGAATCGCCTTTCAAACAACGTATATCTGGCTTTTTAGAGTTAGGAGGGTGAATCAAGTTTCTTGCAGGTGGCGACGTATCTTTGAGATTAAGAGAAATTATGCTTTTGAAGCTTAGAACGGCATATTTGGTGAATAGATCCGTAGAAATGGGAAGTTCCAAGAATAGAAGGAATTTCATTTATATAAATTTGAAACGTAGAAGGTCAAAAAAGGCAAAAGAAATGTGTTGAAAAATCGGGTAAGGATCTAGTCTTGCGTGTAGCAAAATAATTACAAAGCTTTTTCCTATTTGATTGCTCGAAAGTCAAGCTTACTTAGTATTTTATAAAATGATTAACACATAAATCATACCAATTTCGAAATCGACTCATTTCAACCATCATAATCGTTCAAGTGTTTCACCTTTAACAATATTTATATAACAAGTTGAGAGAACTCTGTAACTATTGCAAAGAGAGTTACGCAAGAAATACTAGCTCCCTTAGATCTTAAGTCTATTTATAATAGGTATTGGAAATTTTAATTTAATTAAAATTACAAATAATTTTAATTAAATATCAATTATATCCAAATAAGGTCCAATAACTCATATTATTCCTTATTTATTAAATATCTCATATTTAATCATAAAGTTTCTCAAACTTTACAATTAAGTTCAACTTGATTAAAATATCTTCTCTTTGGAACTCTTTCTTTGTATGTAACTCATTAGGTTCTCAAATATGTTGGCAATGAATACAAATTATAACCCTAAATCATATTTAGGATTAGAGAAATTAAACTCCTTTAATTTATCTTTAATTCTCTAATTAAATAATTTATATCCATATATTAAAATTTGTGTCTAACAATACATCATGACACCCAAATTTTAGGAGTATATCAAAAATGATTTTGACTAATCTTTTAGTGCATGACTTTTTCGTATAATTCAATCATTTCATCATAAAATGTTCCGATTAGACATAGAGTATGAAATTAATATCTATTATATTTGAGTGTAATCATATTAGTTCTCCACATTAGTAATTGATTCACTTAATGATATTTTAAAACTATTTTATCAAGTATCATTTCATCTTAGCTAAGAATTTCCCAAATCAATATTAATCGAGAACTACATAACATTTTCCTTAATTATTTTAGGGTAATGAACCCTATATTGATCACTTAACTACCCATATAGTTCATGTTACATCTAATGACTACCGATTGAGCTATTTTTGACTATAATAGGATATAGATAATTTTCTATTAAGTTGTTACATTTTTATATCCAATAAGAGTTGTTCTTGGGCAATTATATTTTTAACAATTAAAAATATGAATTATTGTTCTATGTAAGCAATATGTCTTTATATACTCCCTATGAAAAGGATAATTATAATCACATATATCTTACTATGCCTTGAATTTTATAGTGATGACATATATCTTACTTTACTTTTTATCATTTTTCATATTAATAAGAATTCTATTTAAAGATCTACCACTTAATTGGGCCAAACCTCATATCAATCAACTGGCCTAAATGTCTTATAAAGAATATCCATTATATTATCTCTCTATAAAAAAAATGTAAACTCTAATTTTCTTGGTCAATCCTAACAAACATTTGTAAAAGATGTTATTTTTAATTTTAAAAAATCAAGATAGGTAAAATCCACATAAATACTATATTGGTTACTAGGTAAAACACATCCAAAAACTATGGTATTTTCTCCCTTTACCCACCCATAATAAATAAAAAGACAAAACCTAACTCAAATTAGATGTTAAAAAGGGCCCGGCCTGATTTTGGCTTGAGTTGACTGAACAACGGGCCAAGGTTGGGCGGCCGACCCGTGGCCTGACCTTTGCTTCAAAAATAATGTTATGTTGAAGTATTGTAAAAATATATATATATATATGGCAGGTCGGATTGGCCCTGACCACCCGTAACCCATCGGACTATTAGCTGGTCAGCTTATGAGCGGGACAGGCCACGGGCCATCCCATCCCGATCCGAACCATTGACATCTCTATTTAGCTATGATGAATTAGTTGCCGCTAAATTGGGAAAATATCGATTTGTTAGTCAGGTGAATTAGCCAACACAATATACCATTCTATTTACTGAGATAAATTAGTTGACATTTACTCTTGGCAAGCATAAAATTTTGTGTTTTATTTTAATATCAAGGTATGATTTTTTTATATATTTTCTTAAATGCCTTACATCATGACCTTTTTTAACATGTGTTCAAGAGAAATTAGTTGTGCCATATTATTACGATTTTAAATATTTAGGGCACGCATAATAAAAGAGGTGTAGCTTTATAGTTTTTTTTTCTATTGTGACTTTTACTTAATTAGTATATACTATATACTATTAAATTTGTTTATTTTCTAAAAATTAGAGTACATAGAAAAAAAAAACAAAGTGAATGTGATTTCATATAATTGAATTAAAGAAAGAATTTTAGACAAAGAGATAAATAGTTTCTTTCATTTATTTTTGTTGAATTATGTAAGTTAGTAAACTGTAAGCCTTAACTTGAATGTAAAAGTTAAATGATTAGGTCTTATTATTTCATGGGAGTCCCAAAAGGATGTAGTCAAATATGTGTTAATGATTTTCTTAATTTGAATAATTATTAATTATGATTTTTAATAATCTTACGATTAACAAAATCGAAGTTAATTCGTGTTAAAGGTAATAAAGAAGTCCGATAAAAGATTTGATTCAATGAATTGAAGTCCGTGAAAAAATGAGTCATAATCAGTGTGGGTCTATTTGTTGGAAAACCGGGTTGGGATTTGACCCCAACTACAGCGGAATAATCACGAAATTTTTTCGTAACATTTAATTTCCTGAAAATCAAGATCTGTTTAATTCTATAAAATGATTAACACAAATCATAATAAAGCGAAAACTTAATTCGTACCTTATTCCGAAGCTTGATCTTTGTCTTTTTGTATCCCTCGAACCATTTCCAAAACTAATTCGTCTCAACCACCGTAGCCGCATAAGTGTCCGGCCTCTAATGGTATCTACAAAACAGGTTGAGAGAACTCTGTAACTCTTACAGAGAGGGTTAAGCATGAAGTGCTAGCTCCATAGAGCTTAAGCCTATTTATAATAAGGTTTGAACGTTTTTGTAATTTAATTGAAATTAAAACTTTAATTAGAATTACAAATAATTTTAATTAAATACCAATTATGCCCATATAAGATTCAATATTTCATATTGATCTTTATTTATTAAATATCTCTTATTTAATCATAAAGTTTCTTAAACTTTACAATTAAGTCCAACTTGATTAAATTAACTTTACTCTCTTCAACCCATACTATATGTGAGACCCATTAGGTTCCCAAATATGTTGGCAATGATTATAAAATCTAATTTTAATTTATCTTTAATTCTCCAATTAAACAATTTATAATCACAGATCAAGATTGACGTCTAGCAACACATCATGACCACCCAAATATTTAGGAATGTCAAAGTAGTTTTGACTAATTTTTCCGTGCATAATTTTTCCATATAATACAATCATTTCATCATACAATGTTCCGATTAGACATAGAGCATGGAATTAATGTCTACTCTATTTTGAGTCTATCATATTAGTTCTCCACCATTAGCTATTGATTTAATTAATGACATTTGTAAACTATTTACAAAGCATTATTTCACCTTGGCCAAGGATTTCTTGAATCAATATTAACTGAGAACAACGAAATATTCTCCCTAATTACTTTAGGGTGATGAATCCTATCTTGATCACTCAACTATCTCTATATAGTTTATGCTACATCCAATGACTATCGATTAAACAACCTATGATTAAATAGATCATAAGTAACAATGATTAGGAATATTTAAGAATAATACATAAATGTAAAATGAATCTTATAATTATAAGCTCATTATAATTTCATATGCAATGTACAATTATCCCATGGACTTTATCGTATACATCTAAACATGTACAAGATAAAGATTGCCTTTAAATAATTTGTCACTGAACTACACCTAAAGCGATTGGTTGTACGGCATAAAACAACAATCTCCCACTTACACTAAGCCAGTCATTTAAGTATCTCATACCATATCTATGATGATTATTCTACTATTGGGACAATGGCTTAATCAGAGAATTCTATAAGATTCTCTATAGTGAGCACTTGATTAAATCTTACAACTTCTATCTTAATTATCATCATAATTAAAAAATTTGCCTAAACACATTCTTGAATCTTTGATGAGACATTAGTTCCTTATGCATGCCCAATAGCTCTAATGTTCTACAGTACATTACTTTCTTGAACAATGCAAAGAAACTATATCAAGTTCATTAAAGAACTTGTTGATCCAATTAATCATTTCCAATAAATGAAAAAATGTATTTGACTTAATTAGCAACTAATTGCTACATTGAAACTTTTCCAATCCTAAATGATATTGTTCTAAGTAAATAAAACCTTAATTAGGATTTACTTCTAAATTTATATCCTCATCATCTTGAACTCAAGTATCAATTCACACATAGAGTAATGAAATCTTTAATACTTCACAAGAATTTGATATCTTAAATACTAAACATCTTTAGTACATTATCTATGCACTTGGACTTAGAATAAGTTAACAACATTCAATCTATTTTTATAGATCTAATTCCCATAATTAAGTTAACTTTTCATATCCAACAAGAGTTGTTCTTGGAAAATTATGTGTTCGATAATTGAAAGTTAGAAGTTTTGTTCTCTGTTAGCAATATATCTCCACATAGTTACACTGAAGAGGACAATTAAACTCCCACTTACCTTCTTATAAACGTGATAAATTCATAATCATCTCCAAAACAAACTCTTTGAATTCATCATGAAAGTGAATCTGTCAATGTCTCGTAGTCTTTCAATTATACATTAAATGTATCATTAAAGTCATTAGTTCCAATCAGATGTTATGTTATGAGATTTGAACCTTTCAAATTTTATCTTACTCCCACTACTTATCTTAAGAACCATTCCCCCATAAGTATGCATTGAATCAAACAATTTTTCTATAGGTTTGTAAGATAATATCCAACCTTTTGGATATCTCATAACCTTTTATTACCCATTTCAGTTCTAAACTTAATGGATAATATATGCTTCAACCAAGCATCGCATCCTTGAATCATTAAATTTGGTTCTTTCAAAGACTTAGCGTTTCATATCTAATATGAATCTTGCTAATTGATTCAGTTGGAAATATTTAAAAGGTAAGTTAATGTACTAGTCATAAGTATAGAAGAAATAATATTTCATTATACAATATCTCATATTTTATTTTACTCCTTACATAAATCCATACTCTTACGAATTTAGTTGTGAAGGTATTTACCTGAAAATCTCATTCTATTTAGATAACTGATAATTTCAAACATACCACAATAATCTCATTGAAGTGCTTTAGCATTCTCAAAGCTTTATTCTGACTTAGATTTAAACAACTTGAACTTTCCAAATTTTTAAATCATTATTTCATTTAAAATAAATGACTATATCACATAAATTCATTACTAATAAAATGAAATATGATATTATCCTTTATGAATTATTATTCCATCCAATATATCACAAGTATAAGATTTAACCATTCAATACCATCATCATCCTTTCACTAAAGGTTGATTTAGTTATTCTTCAACTATTCAAGTTTTACAAGTTCCATATGATTCATAATCAAAGGATACTTATATCCTAGTATATAACTTTATGATTCTCGTTATATTGATTTAACCAATCTGGCATAAAAGGATAATCTTGGTTATCCAACTTTTTATTCTTTCCATTTATGTTAAACATAAGTCTCCTTGATCTAATACATAGACAAACTATTTGCATACACTTGGATCAACTACTTTGACTTAACAATCTATTTCTAACAATGTATTGAACATTATAATAATGTTAAACCTAAATTCAATATCAAATACTCATAAGCATGAATTAGAAATGCATATGATCTTTATCATATCACATATAGGCAAGAAAAATTATGCAATTGTTTCTTTTAATGACAACTATTATCATATTGTTGCTAAGCCTTTAATTGTAGTCCACAATTATGTTTTTAGTAGGGTAAATTAAGTGAAATAATTCCAACAAAGCACTATACCTTTCAGCCCTACTCCATGCAACCCTTCGCATTTTGCTATCATGGTGTTGACATACATCTTACATGTCGTCGTCAAAGTTTACGAGACATTAGCTAACTCAAAATGTCAATACATTTTGTCATCTATATGATTTTGACATATCTCTACAACTTTGTCGTCATATCCTCAATGGGGATTATAGCAAAATTGCATCATTAACATACAATTTTCTATCTAACTTTTGAAAACTTTTCTCAAACATATCCTATGTCCAAGAACTTAGGTTCACTAACTTAGCATCAAATATACTAAACAGGGTAAGTTTCACTAAGAACAAAATATAAATGTAAGAAAAGCAAGTAATCAATTACATGCTATGAATACCAAATAAGATCAGGACTTTAACCATGCATTTGGTTACTCCCACTATTTTATTCGAAATCATAGCCCTCACTACTATTCAAAAAGATTACTCTAATCTTTTAAGTGGGCTAGGATCTCATTCAAATATAGTTCATCTTGAGTTTGCTCAATAAACCAACTAGACCTAAATTAGGTAGAAAATAACTTTATCAATCACATCTCACGTGACTCTTAGATCCGTTAGGTGATAACTCTTGCCAAAATATATCATATATATTATTCCTAACCTTACCTTTAAATTCATACGATCATGAGTTTGCTCATCCAAATCACACAAATTTAGTTAAATAGAACTCATTATCATAAGCTTAAAAATGTTCCGGTTAAAGTGGCCTTGAGTTTGCTCAACAAGCCTACAATAAACAGAACTCTGGTTTATTCTTATAACAATTGAAGGTGACAATCACATTCTCAATGTGTATTTAATATTTTAACGAGAGATTTTAAATTCATTTGTCTCGTCAAACACAAATTGCATGTAAAATATCACAAATATAAAACATACAATTTATCATGCATCCAATATATATATCAACCATATAAATAAAGTATGGAACTTATGCACTCATAATCAAATTATATGCATAAAATATCAAGCTTCGTTTTATTCTAGTTATTGGTCTTCATAGTCTAAAATAACATTTCCAACTCTTTAGAAAAATTAAATTAGATTAAAACTATTGATTCTTAAATAAATTAAATTCCCATTTCAAATAGAAATTTAATTTTATTTGAAAACAATTTTCAAAACTAATTGAAAATTATTTCCAATTATCTTGACTCCTTTAATAAAATTTAATGGAAATTTTTTTTCAATAAATTGTACTTCTTACTTATTATAATTTAGAAAAACTTCTTTTCAAAATTTTATAAGTAACACTTTTTAATCTAATTAGAAATTACTATTTCTAATCTCATTAGAAATTACAATTTCTAATTTGTTTCTCTTTAATTAGAAAACTATTTTCTAATATTAAAAGGAATCTATTTTCAAAATTAAATAAAACACTTTTAAATTTAATTAAGAAAGTTATTATATATTATTTATTTAGAGATTTATTTCTTGACTAATTAGAAAACCTTTCTTTAATAAGTTAGAAAACTATTTTCAAAATATTAAAGAAAACACATTTTTCTTAATTAATAAATGAAAACACTTTTCAAAATTTAATCAAGAAAAATACTTTATCTAAAAATCAAGAAACTTATTATTCATAAATAAAGAAACAATTTTTAAATAAATTAAATAATAATTCCCTAAATAAATAAAATTAAGAATTTAATTTATCTCAATCAAATTGAAATAAATATATTTAATTAAGAAACATATTTCTTGATTTCTTAAGAAAACAATTTTCTTAATTTTAAGAAGTCTAATTAATTAATTTCAATTTAAGTGAAAATAATCAACTCTAAATTTAGAAACTACTTTTTCTAATTAATTAATTTCAATCTAATTGAAACTAATTAATACTAATTTTAGAAACTACTTTTCTAAAATTAATTAGGAATCAATACAATTATTAATCTTAATCAAATTAAGAAAAATAATTACTTTAATATTGAGTATTATTGAGAGCATTCTTGCTTTCTTTGTATTCTTTGAAAATACTTGACTTATTGAAGACTGATCTTTCTTTGTGGCATCCCAAGGTTAGAGTTCTAAGAGACAACTTCTTTCCATTGACCAACATTCTTGCTAGGGTTCTAAGAGACAAGTTCTCTTAGGATTTTTTTTATTGACCAACATTCTTCTAACCTCCTTGTTTCTTTTTGTATTATGTTTCTATCTTTTCAATTTTGTTTCTTGTGATTTCGTTTGTTTACTTGATTTTGGCCATTCTTGAGCATAGCTCAATCTTGTTAAAGGTTCTCTAAGACAAGTTCCTATTGAATATCCCATCAGGATGCAAGGGACTTAGTGCTTCTCTACAAGTTGACTCGAAGAAACTTCTTGATTGATGTTTGGTCCATATGTATGAATTCACCTCTACATGGTTACATGGATACCAAGGATTGTAACTTCCCAATTGCCTCTATTCATTATTTAGAACAAAAGCCACCTTGCAACTTGGCGGAAATTGAAGAGTCAAAGGTTCCATTAAGGGGGCATTAATTGATTAGAGGTACAGCTGAGCACTAATTGTGAAACCAAAATTACGCATATTCCCTCAATACAAGCAATTGGTCCATGCACCATGCACCTAGAAGTATTGGAGTGGTTAGCCATTTCTTATAAACTCCTCCTTAGAAAGTACACGTGATCCTCTTTATTAGTTAGTATCCGCCGTAGTCTAATTTTACATAATAAGACTATCAGTAATCATTAGATGCTCCATTCCCTATCCATCGTCATCTTTAGGTCTGCATATTATGTCCCTATTGACTTTGTAATGAGCTGTAGCTTCCTTAGCACCATTCCATAAAATCCTCTCGAATAATTTCTCAATATCTTTAATTATTCTCTAGACAAGAAGATGCAACGCATCTAATGATATTGAGAAATTACGTCCCTATTGACTTTGTAATGCGTTGCATCTTCTTGTCTAGAGAATAATTAAAGATATTGAGAAATTATTCGAGAGGATTTTATGAAATGGTGCTAAGGAAGCTACAGCTCATTATATATATATATATAAACATAACCTATAGTACAATCCCTTCACGCATACTCTTCTGCTTGCATCTTCTTGTCTGGAGAATAATTAAAGATATTAGCTCATTACAAAGTCAATAGGGACATAATATGCAGACCTAAAGATGATGATGGATAGGGATGCTCTATATATTTGATTATTTTGATCTGGTATATTTTGAATATCTATCCGTTCAATTGACCAAATATATAAAGGTTGTGAAGTTCACACTTTTTCCCTTTTTGTTTTGTACACGTAAATATATATAGCTCATCATTTACACTTAAATAACAAAGGTGATAATTAAGTTTAGACTTGGCTCTATCCATCTCGACTTGATCCGAAGTCAATGAACTCAACTCAATTTAGTTAGATTTCAATCGAGACTGAACTTCAGCTTGGTTTCTTTAAAAATTTCAGACTTCGAACCAAACCCGAATTTATCTAAGCCTAAAGTTCGAAAATTTTAAAAATATTTTTTATTTTTAATTTTAAAAATAAAAAAGTGGGTGAGGTTCAACTCCAACTACTCAAGCCTAAAGGGCTTAGGCTGTATGCTCCAAACCCGATAAGACTTTTAAGCGGGCCCAAATTTGAATAGAAATTCTCAAACCCGGCTTGGCTTGATCCATTATCAAGTCCATTGCACGGACATCATGCGGTAAGTACCATTTTTATTCTTTCTATGTGAAGCCTTTTAGAGACCATTTGCATAAAATCTTCATATTATTTGTTATTTTTAATTATAAATTTGTGAATAACTTAATTTGAAATGTAACTCAATAACCATAAGCTTGATGCTTATTTTTCTTTCGGCAGATCTTTCTTTATTAATAGTGACTTCTCTTTTCCCGTGTTTATGGCAATTGCAAACGTATTGGTGGTGCTAGCAAATGGTTTTGGGGGAAGAGTTAAATCCACGGAGGTCAATAAACCTTTACTCTTTCCTTAAACCGTCTGTAGCGTCTCAAATACATTTTGAAACGTAAACCTTAATATTGGGAACAAACTCAGAAAAATTGAAGGGAGTTAATTATTTCGCAAACTTTTCGCAAATTTATTTGGCACTAATAAAATAAAATTAAGCAAAACTAAAATAGTAAAAACACAAGAAATTTGGTAACGCAGTTCGGCACACCTTTCTTATGTCTGCGGGGCCTTTACCTAGCTTAATAACTTTCACGAAAGTGCAATAGATTTACCTAAGACTTTACTGAGTCGACGCCACTCAACCCTTGACACTATCCCTCAACCTCACTACCCGTGAAAGAATTTCATACCCAATAATACGACCGACTTGTGTTAACCTCAACAGAGGATTTTCTCAATCAACCCAATAGTACGACCGTCTCGTACTAACTTCAATAGAGGATTTGTCTAATTACTTTCACTCAAAGACAATAATAAATAAAATGGCTCAAGTGTTTAATCAACTGAAAATTAAATAACAAAAATACTTGAGACAAAGAAGACTTTCCTGTGAATTTGTCTTCTCAAAAATAACTCAGCTGAAACCCTTCTCCATAGTTGATTTTTTCTTCACAAAAATAATTCACGGTGTTGCTTCAAGTAATAACCAATCCCCACATCACCGAAGATAATATTTAACTTAACAGTATCCAGAATTTTCCTTCAGACACATAAAAAAACTCCTCCCTTAGAAACTCACGCACGTATCACGTAGCTGCATACACTGCCGCCCAATGTTTCTACTCCACTTGTATATTTTTAATAAACTTCTATCATAAATCAAGTAAGTGAGCTTCACACATTCAGGAATTTTTCGTGAGCTACTTCAACCTTGTTTTAAACGAAAAAACAATAGAAAGAAAACCGCAATTGCGCAGCTAACTTCCTTTCTTTTATTTTTCTTTCACACGTCACACCCGCAACATCAACAATATGCCGCCTTCATATTTTTGCCATAAACTCACCTCTAGGTTTTCTTCATGACGTGTAGTAGTAGACTCCTTTGCTTAATCAAATAAGTGGGCAATTGTTGGGCAATTGTTGTATAACGTGAACTCACCAAAAAATGTTCATCTTGTCCATGCAAATATACAAGTCTAATATCCAAAACAAAATATCACATTAACTATTTGGACTTTTAATAAAACACAAACTCTACCTCTTATATGTCTAATTTAAAATATCAAAGCTAAATAAGAAATATATAAAATATATTCTAACAAACTTTTGATGAATAAAAGTATATACTGCAAATATCTTTAACATGAGATTTCATAAAAGGTAGTTATCGTAGTCTTATTTAAAAAAGGACAAGAGAGATAAAAGTCTTCGTAAACCTATGTAAATACTACCGATCAACTTCCTAACTAGCTATTTTGGGGTCTGTTATTTCGCAAGTCTGATTTGGAATTGTTGCAAGTATTGGAATGGGTTTAACTGGTGTTTCTCATCATCCTTTTGTATCATCAAATATGGTTATTTTGTTGGTTTATATCTTGGGGCTAATTGATTGATTGTATATTTAATTAAAGATATTTTTAATCTTATATGTGTTTGTTCAATTAATTAACTTAATAAAAGTCTATAATATTAATATTTTTGCAAATAAAATTATGATAAAATTATAATTGTGAGATTTACATTAAGTTTAAGTGTTATCCCTAAATCATACTTAATTATTACTATACTAAGACTAGATATTAATAAAGTAAAAAGATTATTAGACATTATATTTTTATAAAGAAAGTAACCGATCATATTAATAAAGTAAAAAGATTATTAGACTCAATATCTTCATCTGCAGAGGCCCCTGGATCTCAACTCTTTTCTTAAACCACCCGATAGGATCTCCAATACATTTTGAAACATAAACTTTAGAAATTGGGAAGGAAAACTCATAAGTAGTAGCGTAAATTGTAAATATCTCTATAGTAGGATCCCACATAGAGGTGGCATCTTAATCCCGTATCAAAAAGGAGAAAAAAAGTTAAAGACTTTATAAACTTATGCGAAAGGCTACTGATCAACTTCCCAATTAGATATGTTGGGCTGGGAGAATAAAAGTAGGGAGTGACACCAAGGTCAAGGTCGTGAGTAAGATGTAGCTCTTACCAAACTTTTGGTCTAGCTTAATTTGAGAAAAGGAGAAACTTCGGGCGTTACAGATAATATTAGCATAATAAGAAATATATCTCCCTACTCATATTTCATATTTGACCAAATTACATAAAATTTATTTTTTACTTTATTTATTTTCTTACTATATTTTTTATTTGTGTGATAATTGGCATCAAGGCCTACAGGTTCCTTGTGAATATAAGTTTTATTATTAGAATGTCTCTCCAAAAATTTAAAATTGAAAATTTCAATTGATCGA
>JAOTAX010000002.1:4614063-4624727 GCA_025629825.1 Erythroxylum guanchezii
TTCTCCCACTCAAGTCCTTATATATGCCTCTCAAGTCCCCTTAATTACAAAATTGCCACTCCTTGTTCTGCTACTTTAAAATCTGTCTGAACAACTTCCTGTGACCACCGAAAAATATCATACATCATTAATTGATGTCACTAAATTATTATTCACTGCTCTATGATTTTTAATGACATCTGTCTCAAATACTGACTTATTTCGGTATACCGGTTAATCTAGATACCGGGTATTACAGATACTTCGGTAATCTCAAATCTATAGATCAATTACAGAACCATCATCATAAGAAAATCCATAGACACATAAGTAATATTCTATTTAATTAGAATTACAATAATTCTAATTAAACATCAATTATGCCCAAATAAGATCCAATATTTAATATTAATCCTTATGTATTAAATATCTCATATTTAATCATACTTTCTCAAACTTTGCAATTAAGTCCAACTTGATTAAAATATCTTTGCTCTCTTTAACCTGTTCTTCATGTGAGAGCTATTAGGTTTCCAAATATTTTGGCAATAGATACATATTATAACCCCAAATAATATTTAGGATTAGATAAAATTAACTCGTTTAATTTATTTTTAATTATCTAATTAAAGAATTTATATTCATAAATTAAGATTAGCATTTAACAACACATCATAACCACCTACATATTTAGGAACATTAAAGTGGTTTTGACTAATCTTTCCTTACATGATTTTTTCATATAATTAAATCATTTCATTACACAATGTTTCGATTAAACATTGAGCATGAAATTAATATCTACTCTATTTTGAGTCTAATCATATTAATTCTTTACCATTAACTATTGATTCAATTAATGACATTTGTAAACTATTTACAAAATGTCATTCCACCTTGGCCTAGGATTTTCCAAATCAATAATAATCAAGAACAATTTAATATTCTCCCTAATTACTTTAGGGTGATGGATCCTATTCTGATCTCTCAACTACCTTCATATAGTTCATGCTACATCTGATCACTATCGACAGAACTACCTATGAATAGAATAGGTCATAAGTAGTATCAAAACATAGCAATCCATATTCAAGATAACTTTAGAGACCTCAAGTCAAATGATCACTTATACAATCATCATAATGAGAATTTCCATAGATATGCAAATAATGTTCCAAATGGATTTCTTATATTAGGTCTATTTAGTGAACTTGTTCTTTAATAAGTACCATACGTTTGTTTAAGTATCTCCGTCCTTCAGTTAATGAGATCAACTACTTCCTTCATAAGGAAAAACATAAGTGTGCTAATCTTTTTACATTCTATTAATGTCCAGTCTTAATATAACAATGACCAAGAACAATTTAGGGATAATACATAAATACAATATGAATCTCATAATTATAATGCCCTAAATTGTTCAATTATAATTTCATTTGTAATATATAATTATCCCATGGACTTTATCATGTACATCTAAACATGAACATGATAAAAAAATTCATTTAAATTATTTTGTCACTAAAATACAACCAATTGATTGGTTGTAAGGCATAAACTAACACATATTATATCCAAGTACTACTGTTGGCCCTCGTTTCCGGAGCCTAACATCCGGAGTCATAAATCTTGTACTTATAGTCCAACACTCGGAGTCATTTACTGTCATTCCAACAAGGTGGTGTGCCCATACGAATTAATCACCAAAATTACAACTTGACCTCTTCAAAGAAGTTGTGCTCTAAGTCTCTAGTTTGTTTTGAAGCAAGAATCATATCAATTGGATCTCTACAGCTCAAGATATACTTAAAAAGCTAAAGCATGTACATACCCCACTGATGCTCTCTCAACCAACCCCTCACTTTCTCTCCATAAACATATTCAAATCAACTCCAACAGATACCAATTTTCATGAGAGAAAGGAAATGATGTTAGAAATCCATTGCTTCAAACACTTCATTTGGAGGTTGGATGAGGAAGTTATGCCCGAAAGAGTCGAACATGTTTATACTCTCAAACAATCTGTTCCTATCATGGCGTGATTGCTATAACTTTTTCTATAGGAGTCAAATTGAGTTTGTTTTTAGACTATTTGAAAGAGAACATTGAGATCTACAACTTTCATGAAGAACTCGAAGCAAGATTTGGCCTTTAAAATGGTCAAAAATAGAACAGAAGAAGGAAGCAAAAAGTCAAACTATGACGAAGCAAAAGTCAAACTAAGATGAAGATGACGTCATACTAAGACAAAAACTAAGACGAAGCTGACGTCGTACTAAGACAAAAACTAAGACGAAGCTGACGTCGTACTAAGATGAAGATGACGTCGTACTAAGATAAAAAACTAAGACGAAGCTGACGTCATACTAAGACGAAAAACTAAGACGAAGCTGACGTCATGCTAAGATGAAAAACTAAGATGAAGCTGACGTCATACTAAGACGAAAACTAAGACAAAAACTAAGACGAAGTTGACGTCATACTAAGACGAAGATGATGTCTTACTAAGACAAAAAACTAAGATGCAAAACTAAGACGAAGCTGACGTCATACTAAGACGAAAAACTAAGACGAAGCTGACGTCATACTAAGACGAAAAACTGAGACTAAAGCAATCAAAAGGGCATAACTTTCACTACAGATATCGAATTAAAGTCATTCTTAGACTGTTTTATAGAAGACTTCTAGATCTACAACTTCCATGAATACCTCATAAACGAATTTTGCCTCTAAAAGGGTTAAAATTTCCAATTGATGCAGCTGTCCCGAAAGTTCACCCTATGCTGCAACACAAACTTCAAATGATCATAACTTTTCACTACGATATCTAAAACTTACAAACTTTATATCATTGGAAAGCTAGAAAGATCCTCTACAACTTCCAAAAAGACACTTTTAACCAGTTCAACCGAGATCATTCCAGATTTTCCTTTGAATACATAATACAATCTTACCCTTACGAAAAATTTGAAATAGCAATGTAAAATTTTGAAAAGCCATAAACAACCATAATGTATATGTATTTCATTCGCATCAAAATAAGAGTTTTACAACGCTTTAGCGGGCATTTCGAGTCACCTTACAACATAATCCAAAATACAAAATTTTCAAAACGATAATTTCTCAAAATGCAACTAAAGAACTGTTTTACAAATTCCAATTTTCAAAAGATTAAAAGAACAAAATGGAGTGATGCCTTGACACTCATCTCGATCACTCGCTAACTTGCTCATCACCTGCGGGTGGGAAGGAGTGGGAGTGAGCTTAACGCTCGTGGGTAACAGTTTTATAATTAAAAAAAAAAACAAAAGCCCTTGAAGACCTTCATGATTATAGCAATTTATCATAAAATCCATAATACATTTATATGTCAACTTGTCAAACCAAAACCATAATTCACGTCAGTTAAACATTCATCAAACTTATCAACACATTTAAACACATAAGCACATTATAATGGTTTGGGTAGATCCGTAACGGAACGTACTAGACATTTTTCATACGGGTCCTGTGTAGCCGTGAACAGAACGTACTATCGCAATCCCACGAAATGGTCTTGCGTAGTCGTGAACTTATGGGAGTTCGCAAGGGAGCTCCATGCCACTAGCGGGCAGGCCAGAGAGGCTTTTTAATCAAGTACACTTGACAGACAGAACATACCACCACAAACCCACAAAATATGTAATTCATGAACTTGAAACATGTTGCCCATATGGTACATTTTTTTGAAACTTGATTTCATGAGCATAACATATGTCATATGCATTTCTATCATTATTTCACAATTCACTTACAAAATTCATATACAAACACATAGGGTACATTCTCAAACCAACTTAAAGAACAATAAATGCCCATTTTCAAAGTAGTTGGAAATCATTTAATTCCATTTATTTGAAAGAAACTTTAATAGCTTATTTACTCAATTATAAAAATGTCACCCACCTTGAAAACTTGTTCAAGGATGTACCTCTTCTTGCTCCTTTTGCCTCTCTTGCCTCCCTTCAACAAAGACAAAAATTTCCAATTCAATAGAACTCAAATTAAAAAACCTAAAGAACCAAAAGCATGAAATTGATCCTAGAATACCTAAACCCATACATTTCTTAAGCTTTTTGAACCAAGAACACTCCAAAAATCTAAATAGTTAAAACACCACTTACCTTGAATCTCCACCAACCAAAGGATTTCTTGGCTCTAATGGAAGCTTTAACCTTCCTCTTTCTTTTTCCTTCTTGAATCAACTTCAAAACCCCCTTGAACACCAATAAATGAAGAAACCCTAGCTTTTCTCCTTTCTTCCCCCTCTTTTCTCCTTATACGACACTCTCCCTCTTCTCTCCTTTTAATTTTCGTTTTCTCTCACTTTTAATGCAAGACAAGTCTTATTTCTTCCCCTTTTTTACCATTAATGATTGCACAAAGTCCAACTTACCCTTACTTATAAACCTTGTAACTTAAATGCTTAAGTGACTTGCCAATATTTTTTTCCCCTCATGCAAACTTACCACCTTAATTCAATTTAATCCATGTCATATGATCCTCCTCACATTAACATGCTAATTAATTCCAACTTACATGAATCTAGCAAGACCCCAAAATTAATCTAATCATGCTTAATCAAATAAAAAAAATCAAGGGTCAACATAGATCATTTATTGGGTCACTTTATTATCTTTATCTAGATCAAATTGCGTAACTTAACCGATAATTTATTTAAAAACCAAAAATTGCAATTAATGGTTGTCCAACTTTATGGAAAAGACAAAACTGTCTAACAATGCAGTCCAATAAATTAAAGAAAAAGGTCTCTGACACTTATGAAGATATATTAAAATTGGGTCTAGTTATTAGTAGAGGTAAGAACAATGAAAGGGATGCCAAAAATAGGAGTAAGTCAAAATATAAATCAAAGTCTAAAGTTGTTCTATATTTTTACTATTAATAAAAGGCAACTTTAAAAATGTTTGTCTATAATAAAAAAGGGAAATTAGAAAAAGGAAATAAATGAAAAATAAGTGTTGTTATTGCATATGAGAATTTTGATGAAGAGCATAGTAATTCTAATTCTATAAATAAGTGGATGATAGATACTGTCACTTCTTATCGCATGACTTCCAGTAAGGATTAGTTCTATTCTTTTTAAAAAAATGAAATAGTATTGTCAAATTGGGTGGTGATGAAGATTATGATATCAAGATAGCAGTTTAGTATAATCTAAATACATAATGGAATTATTAGAATACTGGATGCCTAATATGTTCCTAAGCTTTAAAAAAATTGAATTATATGGATAATTTTAATGGTCAAAGATAGAAGCTTTTTTATGATGATCAATAGCTTAAAGTGTTAGGGGGCATTATAATTGTGATGAAAGGAAGATTATCACATGAAATTTATGTCTTAATACAAAAAAATAAAGGGATTGGTGGTTGTCTCTCAATCTTCGATGGAATGATGTTATTACAAAGTTGTGGCATCATATATGAGTGAGAAAGGACTTAAAATATTAAATAAGAAAGGATTGTTAGATGAAGTTGTACCTAGGAAGAGAAAATTCTATATGTCTTGTGCCCTTACCAAGCAATAGAGGACTAAATTTGATTATGCTAAGTACACTTCTAGTAGTATTCTTAATTATATTGATTCAAATTTATAGGGTATACTATAATTCAAACTCAAAGAAGATGCAATTATTTTGTTACTTTCATTAATGATTATTCTGAAAAAGTTGTGTGTACTTTTTGAAATCAAATGATGAAGCTATTAGAAAGCTTAAGGAGTGAAAGACTATGGTTGAAAAATACACCAAAAAATAGTTCATGACACTCAGAGTAAATAAAGAGTTGAAAATTTATAACAAACGATTTAATGAGTTCTATAGGAAGCTATGGTGAGGCACCATATTGTACGTCATATAGCATAAGAAAATAGACTATAAACTGAATACTCATATAATATACTTGATGCTTGCAATTAAATGTTGGACTTTCAAAGTAATTTTCAGGTCAAAAAATTGGCAGTGTTTCCTATCATATGAATAAATCTCCATCGACTGCAATATATTTTAGGACTCTTCAAAAGGTACGGTATGGTTCTTCTTGTAGTTATTTTGGTCTATGTGTGTTTAGTTATACTTCTTATGTTCATGTTAATAATTATAAACTGGAGCCTAAGATAAGGAATTGCATATTTTTAAGGAATGGTGCTAAAGTTAAAAGGTATGGATTACGGTGTATTGAAATAATATAACTCCAAAATTTATTATTAGCATAGATGTTACTTCTAGTGAATATGCTATATTTGGTCAGAGAGAAGAGCTTGATGATCTTGTAGGTAAAAAGGATTAGGATATTAACTAGCTACGAGGTAAAGTTTCAAATTGAAACTTTAAGTAGGATAGTTAAAATCAACTATAGATAGGAATAACCATAAAGTATAGCAATAAAAAGAATAAGGAGAGAAACAAAAGACATGTCAGATATTTAAATTGTGATGATATTGTCTAAAATAATATTTTGCATATGCTTTGGTAATTGTTAAGAATATAGTTTATGATGAACCATGTGCTTATAGAAAGGTAGTGGATGGTAAAGAAGCATCATAATGGTTAATTATCAAAAATGAGGAATTGCAGTCCTTGAAAACAATGAGACGCAATGATTTTTACTATTACTAAAGGATATAAAGTTAGTTAGATGCAAAGGTTTTCTTAACATTGAAAAGAAGACCATGTATGTTTGTTCAAAAAATTCTTATATAATAGCTTTAATGTATGTATGTTTTCTCATAATTTAGTTTGTAATCATTTTGATAATCATGTTTACTTTAGGAAGGCATCAGATGGTTGATATATTTGTTTGTATTTTTATGATGATGACATGTTAATTATAGCTAACAATAAAGCTAAAATTAATAATATGAATATTTAATTAAGCAGTCAGTTTGAGATGAAGAATTTAAGTGCTGAAAAAAAAGAGGGCATGGAGATTTGAATAAATTGAAGAGCAGGCCTATTGTATTTATCCCAACAAGAGTACAATGAAAAGGTGCTACAATCTTCTCAAATAGGTTAGTCGAAGCCAGTTTCTATTCCCTTAGCAACACACTTTAAACTTGATGTTAGTGGATTACCTAGTTTAGACGTAGAGAAAGATTACATGAGGCAAATTCCTTACTTGAGTATAGTTGGGAGTTTAATCTATGCTATAGTATGCAGAAGCCAATATTTAGCACATGTTATTAGTATGGTAAACAGGCGTATGAGTAATCTTGAAAAAGCTGCTAAGAAACTATTAAGTAAATTTTGCGATAATTGAAAGGTATGATTAATATTTACATGGTTTATAGTTGTGGTGATTCTACTAGTAGTATTGTTGGTGTATTGATTATGATTATGACGGAGATCTCTTGAGAAAGGGATCCTTGACATGCTATATCTTTACTCTCTTTAGATGTGTGATTAGTTGAAAACAACACTTTAGTCTACATCTATTTTGTCTATAGCAAAACAAGAATACATATCTCTTGATGGAAGGTGTTAAAAAGGTATATATTTGTGTGGTCTTATTAATAGTTTAAATGTGAATGTACAAGACTTTGTCATTTTTTTAATGATAGTTATAGTGCTTTGAGTTTGGCTGAAGATCTTGTTTATCACGAGAGATCCAAGCATATTGATGACGTATTGAAATTCATTAGAAATATTATTAAGGATAAGGTGTTTTTCATACAGAAATAACCACATATAAGTTTATAAGTCATTGCTTACAAAAAATTTCAAGCATAGCCTGGACTTGGTGAATATTCACATGGTCTGAAGCCTTTAAGGACATATATGGCATGAAGTAATTCTTGATTTAATGTTCAAGAATTCAAATCAAGGTGGAAAATTGAGATATGCCTTGAATTTTATAATGGCGACATATCTTACTTTTTTTATAATCATTTTCTCATATTAATAAGAAATATATTTAAAGATCTACCACTTGATTGAGCCACACCTTTTCATATCAATCATCTGGCTTAAATATGTCTCATAAATGATCTCTGATATATTATTTCTCTATAACAAAAATGTAAACCTTAATAAACATCTAATTTTCTTGCCCAAGCCAAATAAACACTTTTCGAAGATATTATCTTCAATTTTAAAAAATCAAGATAGGTAAAATCCATATAAATACTAGAGTGGTTACAAGTTAAAACATAACAAAAAACTATAATATTTTCTCCCTTGACCCATAATAAATTAGAAGACAAAACCTAACTCGATTTTCCAACACACAAAGAACACCCATGATTTCACAAACCTATAACAAGAAATGAATAATTTATAACAATAAATGACGAGTGAAGTGATGAATAATAAGTGGCGAGCGACAAACCAAAGCTACTGGGTCATATTTCATAAAGTAAGTTAATTTGGGGCTTACGACAACAGAAGGGAAAAACAAAATCTAGTTGTTGGGAACAACGAGACAATTTTTTTACTCATCTAATAACAAAATGACATCATTTTGTTACTTTAAATAAATCAATTTTTTAGTCAGATTAGGTTATGAAGCTTGAGCCTATGCCCAACTTGAAGTTTTTTTTTTTATATAGTCTGATTTTAACTTGAAATTTAGTTATCTCTTATTTTATTTATTGACTTCGAATTGAATTGGACTTGAGCCTAAGCCAAATTGATGACCTTACATATAATGTACGTGAGACTCCCAAATTTAGGTTTAAGATCTTTATGATTTCAAAGAATTGAACACATTAAGAATATTTTTAAGTTTTGCTAATTAAGTTGGATATTAATATAGGATACGTAAAAGGTGTATAATTAATTAATTATTATTATAACACTTAAGAAAAAAGGAAAATTTTGAAGAAAATGGACGTTGATCTGGTTTGTTATCATCACTAAGCATAATTTTGATAAATTATAAGATTGAGGTGATCAAAAAATTCATAAGGAGACACTTAGAGCTTATTCGAGCTTGTTGGCCGGCTATTATACATCATAGTAGACTAGTGTAGGTAGGCATTAAGAAATATTTGTTTCACTAATGTCTCACACTAATCGCTTAGTATGTTCAAAATTTATTTCTAAAAATCAAATTTTGACAAAAATAATTGTCATTTTTATGGGAAATGAATTATAAAAAAGTGAAAGAGCAGCGATAAGAAAGATTTGAGAAGCAAGTTGAAAGAAAAAGGAAGGTAATTATAATAGAATTCATTAGTATTCACAATTTCAAATCAACTAGTAGATAGCGGTTAGATAATTTCAAAGTACATAAAAATAGAATTTAAGTTACCTTTTGAACAATATCTTCTAGTATATATTAGGTGGGGTTTTTCAAGTTTTGTTTTTTTGTTTGTTGATTATACATATTAAATGCTTTATTACATAAAATTGTTAAAACCCTAATTCAATATATTTAGCTTAATTAAACTTTTATAAAATTAATAATTTTGAAGATTAAGTTTATATGAATCATGTGAGTTTTACCTGATTTGTACATATTGATAGACATATAAATTATGATTTAAGGTGTGGACGAGCACTGAAATTTTATTTTTGGATACATTTCTATACTTTGATTCCTCAATATACATATTGAGTGTGTTGAATGATTGAATTATATTGTTTATATGATTTAACTCCCCAAAAAGGTAGATGTTGAGCAAGTGTTCGATGTGTGGTGACAAGTACATTAAGTTTATTTTTATTGAATTATGTAAGTTTAATAAATTGTAAGCATTAACTTGAATGCAAAAGTTAAATGATTAGTTCTTATGATTTCATGGGAGTCCACCATAGATCTAGTTAAGTGTGACATATACATTAAGATATTTTATTAGTTTTAAAAAATTCATAATTTTAATGAACTAATCTTTAACATATGTCAAATAACTATTTAATTAAAGAAAACAAATTAACTTTGCATGAATTTGAAAACACATAGTCTTTTTTATTAATTTTGATTCAAATATCATTCAAGCCGGCTAAAAAACCATTATTTTAAAATCACATCATGCTTTGCCGTTCACCGGAACAGCAAGTATCGGACCAGGTGGATTTCGCAGCAACATGTTGAAGTAGACTCGTTGCAATATAATCTAGCAATAAACTAGGAGGAGGAATCACATGGCAGGAGACCGACAAACCAACGATGTTAAAACTTGACACAAACAAGTAGATGCAGACCCAAACAGCGGAAACAAACGAACCAGAAGAATGCGTCTAAGACCAGGAACTGATGCAAGACACAAGCGGAAAATCCTTGGCAGAACAGGTGCAGGCTGAGAAAATAAAAGCAAGAAGACGATTCAAATAATGCTATTACTGAATTCAAATCGTTACATTGTTGAGACAAGGCATCCTTGGTCTACCTATGTCCATCAGAATCATCATAAATTGTTCGACCCGATCTTTAAGTAGAAATTTAAAGATATTAAATAAAATTGAATGAGTATTTTTATATATGTATTGTATTATAGATGAAATTGTACTTTAAGAAAATTAATGAAAAAAGAATTGATTAGTTTTGATGACTTTAATATTTAAGTAGATTTATATAGGTTTTGAGAATAAAGTGAATGAGTTGATTGAAATGGAAGTTGAAAATTAAGAAATAAAGAGTGAAAGTGTAAGAATTTGTTGAATTATGAAAGTTTGACTTTTTGGA
>JAOTAX010000002.1:4635378-4677189 GCA_025629825.1 Erythroxylum guanchezii
AATTTTCTGGAAAAAAAAAAGAGTTTGAGGTATTAATTTTTTAAAATTTTCATTTTAAGAAATTTTAATACTGTAACTTTTTAAAAAATTAAATAATAAAATTTTAAAAAATAAGTAAATGACCAAAAGGTATTTATATCATGTCCCCTGTATTTATATGGCTTTTAAAGTTTTACAATTTTTTTAATCCTTGCACGTTTATACGCTCCTACAAACGTGAGATACATCCTTGCAGGTAAAGCTTTTGCTTGTACGCTTGAGCAAACGTGATACGCATACTACCCCTTTCACGTATAATAATTTAATCCATGAATTTCATACTTTTGGATATTACTCTCTAGTCTCTACACAATAAAGTTAATAGACAAAAATGATTTGAGTACCCATAAGTAATGCAAAGAAATGGTAAATATGATATTGCAAGAAGATAATGGTGTTATTCGCATTTATATTATTAAAAGATCAAAATTATAATTAAACAAATATGATATTGCTGGAAAATAATAGTGTGATTCGCATTTATATTATTAAAAGATCAAAATTATAAAATAAACGAACAATCTTTCATATCTAATTATCAGCAAAGATTCTTACATTATACTAATATATAATCAAAATAATTAAGTATTTACCACTTGAATCCATCAGACATATATATAGTTTGTGAAGTTCTTTGTTTTTTTTTTCTCCCTTTGTTTTGGTCCATGCAGATAATTAACATGATCATTTACTGTTGGACCAACATTATGCGGTAAGCTTTACCATTTTTATTCTTTTTAGCTCTTCAGATTATTTGTTATTTTTAATTATAAAACTGTCAATAGCTTAATTTGAAATGTAATTAAATAAACATAAGCCTATTGCTTACTTTCCAGGAGATCTTTATGGTAAATGCAAACGTATTGGAGGTGCTACCAAATGGTTTTGGAGGAAGAGTGAAAGGGTCGTGGGTTTGGGTGCAGGGGATGGATATTGATGAGGGACCTAAAAAAAATGCTTCCAAGGAATGGACAAGCTCATTTTCCTCCACTTTCTAGAAAAGGAGTAATCGAACCAAAAGTGATGCTATAGAAAGAGGCTACTGTTTTATAGAACAAAACATAGAAAGTATTGTAACTAAATATCATGTCCAGACCATAGTGAATCAATAGATAGAAATATATTTTCGACGTCAAGAAAAATTAGTCAACTCATCAACATAAATCCATCAGTCCGTGATGAGATGAGACAGTTAAGACATTTAGCCACAATACAGACCTCTAATCGAATGTACTCAACCATGGCAAAGTGGTTGCCATTCACTTACAACGGGCATTAAAGGCCCATCTGTACAGATTTTTGAGCAATTAACACCAACTATAAGAAGGGGAGGAAAAAAAAAAAAAGGAAGATACATGCTATTGTTAATACACAACTTTTATGCTCTGGCCCTACAAGGAAATCATATAACTATGTGCAAAAATTATGGTTATTCCTAATTCACCGACGGGCCAACAAAATCTGTAAAAGATAGAATTGCTTGCCTCTGAAGTGTCGCATGAAGAATACTGTGAACTTGAAGCTTTGATGGTTTTAATGCCTATACCGGCAGGACCCATCACTGTCTTCACAAACCTAAGAAAATCTGGTCAGTGGTCAAAGGTGGCCAGATGTTCTGGATATCTAGCTTGTGTAGCAGATAGCCATGCGCTCTGCATCTTTTGTATATGCTCCTGTAAAGAGATGACCCAAATTATCTTTAGACCATCTGGAACAAAGCTCAGATTTAAGTCTCCAATGAAAGATGACGCGATTCTTGTTCTAATAAGATTCCTCATCCAAATGCTCATACAAAATAGGCAGAAAGTTAAGGAATACCTATTTGTGGATTTTCTCTCAGGAAATAGGGTAGGCTTTTTAGAGGAAATGCCAAAACCTTTTCCCAATCAAAACTGACCTAATTTAAGATTTAATTTGGCTTGAACATCATATAAACATAACAAAAGCAGCACTATACCTGAGATAAACATACATGACCAACAGAAGCTAATAAATCGACAGTTCTGATCTTTAATAGTACATTTGTCCCCCTACAGAAGTTCTCAATTTCATGCTTCGAGTAGCAGTTGCTCTGCGAAGTTGAGGATTCTCTATAGAGTAGACAAGAATGCTTCCATCTTTGGTCCCAGCTAAGAAGCATTCTTCTGGGGTGACAGTAAGGCATGTAATGATCTTTCCAACACCAGTATATCTTTTCACAACATCAAGTGTGTTCATAGAGCGGACAACTATCTGTCCTTGGTCACCTGCACAGACTAAGAAATCACCACATGCACTGAGTTCAACGCCATTAAGGCGTCCATTAGATTCACAAGTGGCAAGATGCTTTCCGTTGATAGAATACAAATTCAGACTCAAATCATCATCAGCATAAAATACCAATCGTCCGTGTCGAGAGGCGACTAGCTTTGACAAGGCACTGCTCGATGGATGGCACAAGGATCTTACATATCTTCCCTCCCTCAAAGTATGAAAAACACAAGTTCCATCCTTTGAACCACTGATGACTAAATCAAGCTCCACGCTAACAAATAAGCATGTTATTATATCATCATGCCCGCATAGAATATGGAAGGGAGTTTCAGCAATGACACAATCTTTACGGGATTGTTCTGCCTGCACATTTCTAACCCGCTTTTCAAGAGTTCTGGCACGAACTTCCCACACCATGACAGTGGTGTCAAAACTCCCAGTTGCAAGGACACTACCATCTGATGACACTACAGAAGATAATCAAGCAAAAGATGATAATCACCCCACGATTGCATACTACTAAGAACAAAAATTTAAACAAGTCTAAATTCACACAAGGCAATTATGTTGAATAAAATATGATGTGATACACACATTATGTGACAATGCTTCCAGGCTACAAGTGATTAAGATGTTTCATGATTGCATTTTGGTGACTGAATTTGGAAAAGATTAACAGAGAGCTAATGAATCCTTGGAGTGAATTCCTAGATAATGATTCAGACATATCAAAAAGGTATAGCGCAATGTGCACTATTTACAAGAGAAAGTGATATTTAAAAGAGCTTTCAGGAATCTTTAACAAATTTGTGGAAGACAAAAGAGCCCTAACATTAACATAGAATGTCAGAGCTATAATCTATAACAGCCTTGGCTTAGTGATATCGCATACTGTTTCTACATCAGTCTGAATTGATTGGAATAAAAGAGCTTTACAAGGAAAATTGATTTGCTTTATTCTCATATATAGGATTCATTTTTACATGTCTTCTTCCCTAGACTCTAGATTCCAATCCAGTAAACATTCTGCCAATTTTGGCTGCTGCAATGGCTTTGCAAATTATTTGAGATGTGAAATAAAAATAGAGAAAGGAAAAGCATAAACTTCATTAATTAACAGTGAAGATTTATTTTGACATACTTGCAGGCATGGCATCACACTTAAGTCACTTGT
Organism: Erythroxylum guanchezii; assembly: GCA_025629825.1. Taxonomy (NCBI): domain Eukaryota; kingdom Viridiplantae; phylum Streptophyta; class Magnoliopsida; order Malpighiales; family Erythroxylaceae; genus Erythroxylum; species Erythroxylum guanchezii. Next base: position 4,638,845 of record JAOTAX010000002.1, read on the forward strand.
CAAGAAAAGATAAAAGAAAAGACGTAGCAATAAAGTAACTTGGAATGATGGTTCATAAGCATCATATACCAGCATATACATAATATGTACCAAACTTTTGAATTTCTAAACGGTAGATTGTCACATCATGCTATCAAATTTACCTGCCACACAGCTGACAACATCCTTGTGCTGTCGAATGCTCTGTACCATTCTTCCGTCATTTAAGGAAATAACTTGAAAGCTGTTTTCCCAGTTACCGCATGAGATCAAAAAGTTCTCTGTTGGTGTTTGCATCGTCACAAAGCATTGTGCTCCGAGTCCAACATTTTCAGCCAACGCACTTCCAATTTTCCGAGCAGAAATAACATCAGAACCTACTCCAAAAAAGGGTTCCTGCAAAGTTTAAAAACTTTCAATGAACCATAAATTGACAGAACTAAAAAATTTCAGAACTCTGTGTGAAAAAAATATGTAACCTGGGAGCCAGAGAAGGTGAAATTGCCACCAGATTGCAATTGAGTTGTTAACCACATCTTAACTGACAAGGTCAGGCCTTGGTTTACAAGGATAATATTGGAGTCCAACAGGCCAACATATAGTACAGCTGATGGAGAGTAACTTGCACTAGACACAATGGATGTCAGATTGATAGAATCGGGAGCAAAGTATAAAGGATGAGCAATTGGAATTGGAGGTCCTCTTCTGGGATGTTTCTTGCGAAAAATCTGAATTGGTGTCTGGCCAAAATTTGCAATTTGGTCTTCAATTGCTGATCTCTGCAACTCATCTAACATGGTATCCAGATTGACAGCACCTTCGTATGTTAAATAATAAAATACGTTTGCAGCCTGCGATTCCGTTTCATTCCAGGAAAATTGGTTAATACAATTCCAGCGAACAAAAAAGAACAAGTTAACTGTACAACGTAATAACTGAAGATGAAAAGAATTGAATAATCTGACAATACCTCAACTGCTGGTTTTCCACGCTGCTTATAGCCAAATATCAGATCAATCCAGTGGTGGAGATTTGAGCTCACATATTCACTTTCTAGTGCCTCTCGATTTTTGCTTATAAATAATTCAGGTGAACCCTACAACATAAGGGACCCAAAAAGGAAATCCAATTAGAGACAAAGTGCCGTAAAAGCATACTGAATCATTTAAGATACACTTGTAATCCTCATTGGAGTCTAACACAAATTAGCTGCTATCAACATAGTTCATAAATCTTGCTACAATTGGTGATAATATACAAGCAACATATAAGTAATCACTAGTATTTGTAAACAATTAATGTCTAAATGGAGGTATCAAACAGTGTTTATTCAAATCCCAAGGAATTTCCATCTCAAGCACCTCCAAAATTGAAAGGAAACTACATATCATATCTGAAAAAATCCTCATGCCAGCACTCTTAGAGACCCAGTGGTTCTAAGATAAGGTAAGCAAAGATAAAAAATCCTCGAAGGAAATTTAGATTCTTTGTATGAAAGATCTTTCATATTAGAAGTGGATTGTAACCTTTTGGTGACTTTTAAATGTTAAATTGAGCCATTTCTTATCATATCAACAATTACAGATGGAAAAAAGAATAGAAATCAGTCATGTGATAACTGAAATTTCAGAGGGAAAAACATAATACATGAGACAAGGAAAAAGAAAATCAATCAGTTACTTGATGCTTAAGAAATAGATATTTGCTCATCAAACTTTACAAAAGACCAAGAAGCAATTTTACATTTGCATAAAACATAGACCTGCCAGTTATTTGATGCTGATATTCATCCTTACCAACAGCATACAATAGATAAACATCTGAAATCAGCTTCATTTACAACAAAGAATGAGAATTCAACAAATTAAAATTATCAAACATGCTATTTTGTCCCATGTATGGTGACCTCACCAAAGTTAATCAAACAAGAAAGACATAAATTCCACAAAAGTTTTTGAACCATTACGATAAAACTAAAATTAGGTCGCACGTTGAACAACAAACCTTAGCCCAAGGAGGCAAACAAACATCACCCAATGGTTCTCCATCTTGTTTGACCCCCAGGTGATAAGAATTTGAATTAATCAAAAACTCTGGCATGTAAAAGAACTCGGGTATCAGTTCCTTGACATCACTTGTATTAGAAAGGCAGTTTCTATATGTGGCCTCAATGCTTTGGAAGAGACGGTCCGCATGGTCAAATTTTCCACCCTGATCAGAGAAAATTGCTAGTAAAGTTGCAGAACTTTAGGGGAAAAAATGAAAAAATGAAACTTCTTCCAATATGTTATGGACATGGATTCTAGTATCAATATACATAAATTATATTTAAAGGCAAATTTTATTCTTATGAGAAGCAAATTATAAAATACTCTTCTTTTACAATAAAATCAATAACACAGTTCCACAATGGTGGAACTCTAAAGTCATCATAAAGTTCATAGCGATGAAACTTTCAATAAACAAACAACTTGTCAATTTTTGTTAAGAGATCTCAGGATCAGCACTCAATCAAGGAAAAAAGGCGCGATAAAAGGGAATGCTATTTCTGGAAAGAACAAAAACCAAATGCTGTCATTGTACTTATGTTCACAACGTTTCAATCAGACACTAGAAAATGATACTATATACCATTTGTTAAAGAACGCAAAGATCACTGTTAAGTTAGCACGTAAAGACAATCATAAATATGGATTTAAGTTCTGTTTGCAACATTTTACTGCTTCTCTTATAATGGAATCTTGATTGTTCTTCCACTGCAACACCAAAAAGAGTGATTTGCATATTCTGCCAAAGAATATTCAAAAGATTAATTCAGTACCTGTAAATTCCGGTGAAGAGATGTGAATGGCTCCAATCTAAGAAGGTAATAAAGGACAATCCCCATGCTTGAATAGTGGGACCCATAGTAAAAACTGCACAAGTAAAGCAAGCACTGGCATGCATCAGATATACTAACACAGGATATATTTGCGAAACCACCAACTCCCTTCAAAATGTATGCCTGTATTACCTAGGTATATCAGGATCGGAGAAGTTGCGATATCTATCCTCAAACACCTGTACAGGAAATCAACCAATAAGAATTAGTTTGCAAAGTTCACTTAGAAATTCATGCCCATTTGTTCTCTATGGAGACAAATACCTCAAACCGTTTTGAATCCAGTGCCCCAACAGGTTTGGTAAGATCTCTAAATGTTGTTGACATGTTAAAATCAAGAATATCTGATGAATAATCAGCCAAAACCCAAGGGAAGACAGGATACTGTGTTAAGTCATTATATGATCTTCCAGCCAGAGTATTCAAAACCATTAGGTACTCAAAATTTGTTATATCCCTTCTTCTCCAGCTCTCTCTGGCAATTTCAGCCATCTCCAACGCTACACGTCTATCAACAAATGAAATAATACCGCTCTTGTCTTTACTACCTTTTGGACACAAGAATTCGTTTCTTGTAGTAACAATTAAAGTACCAATTTCTTTTGCATCCTTCTGTGATGCAAAATTCAAAAATACGGGTGCAACTGAATCAGCAAAGAAAATCTCTATTGCAGTGTATCTAAGAAGATAGCGAGTCCAGTGGACAGCTTTTATCTACAAAATCAGAACAACAGAACAATTCGTTCAGATTTTGCAAATGAGATAAAATAACAAAGAAGTATAAGGAAAAGTTTTTGCAAGTTGCTTACCTTGCCAATGTCCCATCTTCTATGGCGCTTAATATGTTTTACATGTCTATTATCCACATTTCCCTTCAACAAATCTAAATTGTCAACAGACATCCCCTTCTCAATACTCAAATCAGTATGTGTGAGCCAATTGAGTGACTTATGTCTCTCTGCAAGTCTGGTTCTATCACTATCGCTCGAAGCATTTAAGTTACTGAAGATAGAAGCACCTCCAGTACCTTCAACCAAAAACTCACCAAAAAAGTGCAAGACATGTCTCATAATGACCAACTTCCCGGCTAATTTCCTCTTCAGAGTGACAAATACACAAGGAACCGACAAAAGAATCTGAAATAATGGTCCTTACATGAGCAATGACAGAATAATATGCACTAAATATTTCATATAAAATGCTGAACTTACCTCACTAGTTTCCTTCTCTGACGAGAAAGAAGAATCTATTCTGTCTTGTACTATATTTTTCTGATCACTGTTGCCTTTAGATAGCTCGGAACACTCACTATCAAAGGCATCCTCTGGAATGGATACCTTTTCCCCGCTAGATTCAGCATCATTTTCGCTCACTTCTAAGTTCCACTCGTCAGTTATTCTGCGAATTCCTTTAAGAAGAAATCGCTTCATTTGTTCAGGAATATGGCCCACATAACCAACTTTACTTTCGTCAACACAAGGAGTATCCTCAGTGCTAGAGGCAGTGGAAGAAGGATGACACAGCTTGTCATCAAAATGATAATTTTGTCTTAATTTGGGCCTACGCCGCCATGTATCCTCTGTCTTATCAAGTTTCCAATGTCGTGCAGCACAGTTTGGAAAAGGATTAGTTGACCATGGACCTCTCTCATCAATCAAAGTGCGCAACATATGTATCCATTTTTCCTATCAAAACAGAACTGCTTGTTAATGAGAATAGAAGGGAGAAACATAAGATTTCACTGAAAGACATGCAAGGTAGCAAGAGATATCATCAGTTTTACAAAAGGAAATATGTGCACGTACTGCAATATTTTGCTGCTGCTCCTCGTGAGCAAGTTGAAATATAGCTCTTCTGCCGTCATCCGAAGCAAGAATTGCACTCAAGCTACTCTGTATCTCATCTTCGAATGCTTTTTTGTTAACTGCTTCAACAGAGGAATTTTCATCCACCCTAACACGAAGCTCATGCAACTGCCGTGAACGGTCTGATGTCAATGTCTTTATATATTTTGCCTCATCAGAAACCTGAAGATTCAAATTTTTTAAGAAAATACGTAGTCATAAAGGAGGAATGTAAAAGTATGGATAAATAGTCTCTGACAGACTTCATTGCCCATCAAACGAAGCATGCTCTAGATGGAAAATAATACTATGCACATTTAGCAGAATGTTTTCCTTGGTGCAAAGGGATCAGAAAAGAACGCAATCTAAGATGTTTCCAGACATATAAGATGGGGTTATGTTATGCATTATTTGTTCTTTACTTCTGTGCCGTAGTAGTATGAATTATGCTGGCAAATATATAATACTGAAACAATGTGTCAATAAGTTCAGAAGTGAGTCATCTTCCTTCACGTGAAGAACAAGCTTAATATCTCATGAACTTGAAGATGATATGGTAAAAACAGATGGGCTCAAATTAACTAGCATCTCCAGTTGAAATTTTTTCACTGAAACAACTTAAGTTCAGGTTAAAAAAAACTTTTAAAACTCCCGTTTAAGATTCGCCACGAGCACTCTTTACACCAACCTTTTCTTGTATGCCCAAAAGTCTAATGAATCCCTGTCCCTTTCATCAACATTTTTTTTGGCTTTTTGCTCATAACCTCTGTCATTTAAATAAAGGAAACACAGAACTAAGTAAAAAAGGACCTCTAGCTCTTTCACTTTTTTTTTTGGGTACAATGAACCATAATAAGAAAAAGAAAGCGTCAACAAGCATCAGGATAACAACAAATGCAATAAAACAAAGACTAAATACTCTTATGAATACAAACCGCAGCAAGTACTCGATCCTTTTGAATTATATTATGAATTGAGCCTGTATCTTTCAAGTTACTTCCAGAATCAGAAGAGTCATCTCCAACCACAATGGTAGTAGCAAGCATTGATTTTCCGCAGTTGACTGTTTCCCTTATCAAGTGTGATATAACATGAAATCGAGCACCATCTTCCAACACCCCATACTGGGACCTTACAGCGAGCAAAGCCCTATATATTGAAAACTAAGAATATTATTTCGCTGTAACTCGAACAAATCCATATGTACATCTAAAACCAACAAGTATGTCAGAGGTAGATTAAACTTTTACCAGATAAAAAGCTGCAGTCTGCTCTTACTTTGCTCATCATCAGCCACCAAAAGTGACGGCAAAAGTGAAATGATCTGCTGCACACACCGTGATGCTTTTTCCAGAGGAGATTTACAAAGATAAAGTATTGCAAGTCGAAAAATAATTCTTGGACACCTCTCCCCTCTTAAAAGCATGGCCTTGTCAGTAGTTTTACTTGGCTTTCCGCCCAAGGCATTTCCAATCCCTCCAGACACAACAACTGCAGCCATTTCTGCAGCAGGAATGTTCAGTGATTCTACAAGGCCGCGTGCTCTTTGACTGAATGATGGTCCCACTGTTGATGATGATTTTGGTAATGTCTTGCTTGGTCCCTTACCATGCAGGTTACTGATAATAATCCACAAATTATCATACAAATTCCACCACTTATCATCCATTAAATCATCTTCCCGTGTTTCTGGGCCCTCATTACCTGATGGGTCTCTAGATAAAAAAATTCCACGAAAGGTTGTATGAATAACAATTTAATACAAATGTTGCAAAGTATTTCTAAGTCTAAAAAGAGATCAGTTGTGTCACACCATGCAACCCAAAAGTTTTAGGTTGTTGGATGAGGACCAAGAAATAGTTCATTTATTATTCTAGAACACCCCCTTGCCACAAAGAGTGGACAAATACAACAACTCACACATCCACCAGAAATGAGAAAGACATAGCTTAAACTTGAGACCTCTCCGTCAAACAAGGCTCTAATACAACGTTAGAAAACAATTCAGCCCAAAAGCTAAGGAAATTGGGTAAGAACCATAAAATGGTTTGTATACGGCAACACACGGTCAAGGATTTGGCGTACGAAAAGCAAATTGCAATGATTGGTATTGACATTCAGGCTTTAGCATCAAAAGTGGAGTAAAAAGTTATCCAATACTTAGCACTTCATGCACTTTACAGTTATTTTCAAGCTTGACATCCGTATCAAAGCAAAAGAAACAAATATTAACCTCCTATTGGACAATTTAATGCACAAATAGGCGATGAAAATGCAGATGCACACAAAATAAATGAGAAAAATATCAGTAATACCTGGATACTTTATTATCAAATTCTCCTTGCAGGACCTCAAACAACGCAGAACTATAGTCTCTCTGACTTTCTAATTCAATTGCATCAAGAGACATCTCAGAGCCATTTACTGGAAACTGCAAGATTAACAAAAGATAATTTTGTACCACTCCCCACCTATAAAAAGCAATGGTACATCACAATCCTCTATCTCAAACCGAAACAATAAGGCACTAGCCCCTGAAGTAGAAAGATAAAGTTATCTTATCATAAAACTATTTCAATAGTCAATATCATCCTTCAATCACACAGGTAATTTACTTAATAGGAACTCACTTAAGGAGAAATTAAAATGAAAAATAAACCATTTCTCTAACCTGAAACATAAAAAGAATGCTAAGGTGCTAGATACTATATGTGGTTGATGCTGAATATTATGGTGAAGAAATGAAATCTTGAATAGACCAAAAGGCTGAAGGGAAAGGAAAATATAACATAACAATAGTGAGACTGATGGGTGTCTATAACTAGATACAACCACTAAAAGCAGACATACCAGACAGCCTGCCACTTTACCACTTGTATTTAATAGTTCAAATAATATCAGACATACCGGTATCTTATGCTCAGTTTCAGAGATGAGCATCTCATCGACCAAGCGAAGAAGGAACAATGTATTGTCCCGGCATGGTTGTGCAGCAAAAATATTTTCCTGAGAGGAAAAACCTACAAGCATTTTTGTCAAGTCCAGGTATATATCCCGAAACAAGTAGCGATATGCAAGGCCACCCTGCCAAAATTAACATCAAAATGAAGATCAGCGTGAAACTGGAGGTAAAATTAATTATGAGGACAGCTATATAACACGTGGATTCTTCTACCACTAGAACAGAACATACTTGCTCACAGTGCATAAGTAGGAAATTTACAGTCTCTTCCAGCTGCTGCCAGCCACCTTTCACAGAGTGAACAGAATGACAAAGAACAATGCAATAAAGATTCCTTATCAACTCCCGTTCAAGTATCTTATGGTTGTCTTCATTCTGAGATACAGGCTCGTAGAGTTTAATCACATCAAGCTTTACAGAAGCCATTAGCCAAGCATTCCACCCATATTCCTATTTGCATGTTCAACTGGTCATAAAGAATTGAAAAACCAGAATAATAATGATGAATAAAATCCGTACCATCAGAGCTTCAATATTTGAGGTATTTGAATCAAGTAAATCAAGCAGATCTTGAATTATTTTTATCCTTGCTGATACATCCTCACAGTTTGACAAGAATCTGAAAATGAGAACCAATATCTGAGGAAGGAAAAATTGAGAATTATTTCCTTTACTTTTTTGCTTCTGTAACACCTGCAACATCAATTTAAAAAAAAGATAAAGCAGTTAGAGAGATGTTTTCCCTAGCGTACCATTTGCACAACGCCTAAAATGAACACCACAAAAGGCCCATTCCTAGTTCTTTACCTGTTTAGGACTAGCTCCACCAAGAAGAACATCAAACAAGGTGGCACACAAGTTATCTGTTAGCGGAAATCTGAATAATCGATCTGAGATGGAAGAGAAACTTGGCTGCATCCTTAAACTGATCTTTTTCTGGGTTTCTGACAGAGCTCTAGACTTTCCCACAGGAAGATTGAAAAATCTCAACCCTTTCTTCTCAGATGGTAAACCAACCATAAGCCTCCCCAAAAACTGCAGGCCAAGCAATCTGATAGGCTCATATTCCCTATTAGAGAGACATAAATCATGATATTATTAGATCATAATAGTCAAAATTGACTTTGCAAAGAGAATGAAATTATATGTATAACAAAACTCATACTCACATAAAGAACTGCTTCTATTTAAGGGTGCGCTAAGTTCTTTTGGTTTCCTCAACGTACTAACACTTCAGATTTTCTTCTATAATCATTTTATGACACAAAATAAACATTTAATTTTATTATACAAGAATGCTAGCAACTGAGAGCTTCTAAAGTTGACCTAGAACAAGTCATTAAATGAAAAATACTCAGAAGCTGAGATTTGAGCCATAGTGACGCTTAGATATAGTCAGTAAAAATCACACACCACAAACTTTTCAGCTGAGAATAGAGGGAGGATCTGTGTATATCAATCAGACTACTAACTTGACTAGCATCCCCATATTTGTTCAAAATCAACCGAGAATGTATATTCTTCCGTGGCTTTATCTACACATCAATATAAGTGCCAATTTTCATTATCAGCAAGTTGCCAATCCAAATGTACTAAAGTACCTATACCGCAGCATATTCTTAAGAAGCCAATTAATTTCCTTGAACAGTTGGAAATTAAAAAAAAACTGAATGAACTCTGGAAATAAGGTATACCTGTGAAGGAGATTAACAAAAATGTGGCAACCACCAATCAGATTGACTTGTTCAAGAAAAGCAACAAGCAGCTGCTTTTGAGAAAGGGCACGAATGATCATATGAAGGACATCCTCAATGCAAGCCATATCCTGGCTAGTCTCAAAAAACGCTATGAGGCTTTTTATATCTGCTATTGTAATGCTGTGCCTGCATGTGGCAAGATTTTACCAAGAAACTTTTTAAGAAAGAAAATTAGCAATTAACCTACATTAACATAATGGCTGGTCAAGCCAAGTTATCTGGCGATAGTACCACAAACATAAATGAAAGCCCCCTTAAAGTTGGAATGAAGTTCCAATGGTGGGAAGAAGAACTTTTATTTGCATAGCCCAGCCCAAAACATACGTGCATAAACTCACAAATGCACAGACGAAAACAAAGAAAGAATAACAACATTGAAAGTTAAGGTTGAGAAGTACAAGCAACTGAATATAAGTAAAGAAAAGAGAAGTGACATGCAAGACAGGTTATACCTAAGGCTCATCTCTCCAAGACTCAATAAAAGAAGACGAATTTTACGTATTTCTTCTTTATTAGGTCTCTCTCCAATAACTTGTTTGGTAATAGGATGCAAAAGAGGCTTGCTTCCAAAAGCACTACGAGATTTTGCATTATCCCAATAAAAATGACGAATTATATCAATAACAAGTGGAAGCTGACAGAAACTTTTGAGCAACCGGGGGTCACTATCAAATTGCTGCACAAGAAACATGTACAGTTCTCGCTGCACCTTGTAAGATGTGTAGAGCCAGATTAGAGGATTAAGAAATATGCTAGATATAGCATCTTTGACAAGTAGCTCAGCTAAACCTGAACCACAAGAAAGAAAAAGCTTGATCAAAAGGTGATCGAAGAAGAATAAAAATGACGAGCGGATTCAGAGAACAAATCAGCTGTCAAATACAGAAACTATTTTAGAAACATACTGCAATTAGAAACAACATTGAATAGATGTTTCATTGCTGAAAGTGTTTCCAAATTAAGCTGCTCTGGCGGAACTGATTGCAACAAAAATCCCAGTATTGGAAATCCAGAAAGAAGATGCATTTGTTGTTGATTTGATACATTTTCATCCAAGACAGAAGCTATAAGTTCAACAACCTCAGCTGTCAAACGGTCCTTCGGGACGGGCGTAAGAACTACATGGTCAGAGGATGTATTCTCTTCACATTCAAATCTATCAGATTGGGCTATGAGGGGGAAAAATACAGATACACCACCAACACAGTAAATTATCTGTTGAAGCAATCGTCGCGAACACAACTGTGTACCAACCATAACAGCTGCTTCAAATGATTTCCTATCCAATCCATGATCCAATACAGGTGAAACATTAAACAAATTTCGACCACCACTAGCCTGGAAAGGGGAAAATGGTCACTAATTGGCTAAACACAAAGGAAGTTTTAAAATATTAAATTGCCATGGAATGACAGAAACCTGAGCATTGAGTCCAAATATAATCTTTGATGCTAGACCATCTTTAGAATCCAGGACATCGCTAGGCAATGGGCTGTCATGAAATGGTGTGGCTTCATTATCAAGGAATGAATACATATAGCTTGGTCCCAAGGAATAGATACCCTGGACTTGCTCAGATGAAATGGCATCAGAAAAAAGGTACACAGGACCAATCTGACCATGAAAAGGGAAGATATCTTGTATGGTCTCAAAAGTACTAGTCTCCTCATTTTGAGACAAATCAATTTTCATTCCAATGATACAGCTTGTCAAAAACTCATTGACCTTTGGATATCTGAACATGAAAAGATCCAAATCATGGAAGAATCATCAAAAGCCAAACTGTTAATAGAATGAATAACAGGATAAGGGACAGAACCTGCATTTTTCAGATGAAACAAGATTTGCATCAACATAACATTTCAACATGCTACCACCAGAAAATGCCCTTCCAATGCTGTGAGTTATACAAAGAAAATGCCATTTCTTCCTGATTAGATTAGTTTGCAGTTGAACACACTGTCGCCTTAGATTAATCGACTGCGAGAGGCATGAAACCATATGTTTACTTATGAAACTCACAAAAAGCTTTATAGAATTCACAATGTGCAAGGAAATCAATTACGACTACTAAAAGAATATTTACAATCGAAACTATTCCTTCTCTCAAATCTTCAGTAAGAATATGAATTGCTACCAATACTCAAAAACTGACCTCATAAGTAAGCCTGTCCTTTCCAAGCAACGCAATGCACCCTTTTCCATTTTCACTAAGGAAACTGAAAAGAGTCATTGTTCCGTTTCTTGGGAAGTTTTCTACCCTAAGCCAACATGAAAATGTAAAACCCTTAGTGATAGGCCACTGGACAGGTGTTTTAATTCTGATACCCTGCAACAATACAAAAGAAAAGATATAACAGTCAAGCATAGTCAGATCTAACTTAATAGAATAATTGACATGACAGGGAAACAAAACCACAGACAGACAAGGAACACCTACTCTCTCAGACATCCAATATGCAACAGAATCTTGAATCCTATGTAATTAAAGCAGAACCTAAGTTGAACAAGAACATAAATGTAATATGGTCATCATTAACTTTGCAAATTAGAGTTTAATGTTTAGTCAGTTTCTTGTTAATTTAATGATCAAAGGAAATTCATTTTGGAACAACAAGGAACGCAACCCTTGAATTAAAGGAAAAATCCCAATCCAACCTATTAACTATTTGGACAGAAAAACAAGTATCGTCCCCTAGGAATCAAATATTTTAAAACTACAGCTGCAAGGGTAAGAGCAGTTTCTCATATAACTCTGTTACTTTTATCTTTACCAACATATAAACTGCCAACAAGAAATCCTCGCAATTAAATCAAATGAAATTCAGCCAAATGACACCCCCTACATCGCATTGCTTTGCATACATGAAACAAAGTCCTTGCATGACATTTACAGCTCAACAAGCACCAATATGTTAGGCATCTCTAATATGGTCACAAACAGTAACCAAGAAAGATTACATCTCACGAGTAGCTTTTAGGAAATTATAGACACTCACAGAATCAATCCCACTTAGGTCGAAAAAGGCAGTTGGTCCTTTCTCATTTAGCATCGATAAAACAGTAGTCAACAATAGTGAGCAGTACTGCTGCTGAGTCCACACTTTCTCACTTCGTAGGAGAGAAAAGATTTTCCGAATATCCTTCCCAGATATGCTATGTCCACCAATGACCTGAATCAACTGTGCAATTTTCAATATTACATCATCTTTATCTTCTTGAGAAAACCAATCCAGAAGAAAGTTGAGCATCCCTGCTCTGACACATGAAGCTCTGTTGGAAATTGAATCCTTGAGCAGTTGCTGGAAAACATTGAGCCCATAGTTCCGCATAGAGTCACTGCTCTGCCCAATCAGAAAATAGCAAGTAATGACCCAGAATGATATTGGATAGAGCCAATTTAAGCAAAATAACTGATTGAAAAGGATTACAGAATAACATGTCGAAGGCAAAAATTAGAAAGTCAGAATTGGAAGAAAACTCTGAACTAAACAAGATAAAGACAGAAAATAAACCACAAACCTTCTGTAGAACCCTCAGATACAGCAAAATCACGTCTTCATTCTGAATCAAAATCACGGAAAAGAACTAAGATGAGAACTATGAACCAAGAATTTGGGCAAGAAAGAAGTTACTTTTAATTATGATTCATAACTTTCCATTAATCAACAAAATAACATCTCTACCAGAAACAAAATAAGGCCTTCAGATTTTTAAAGGTCACCTTTATGAGCATATTTGACTTTACATCAAATTTCCCATCAACAAGCATATCAAGAAGGGCATTCAGAAGTGCTTCACTTGGATTCCATTGGCAAAAGTCTAACAGCAAACTTTGCATTGTCTGATAGCCCTTACCAACTAAAGCTCTAAAAGCAGCCTGCAAAAGTTGTGAATTTTCATGTTGCACTTTCAAAAGGTTATTTTTTGGGTATGTGAATGTCAGAGAGAGAGAGAGAGATAAAACATCTGAACATGGAAACGCAAGAAACTAATGGACTAAGTGTGGAAGGAAAGACAACAGACGTAAAGAAACAACATGGATCTACAATCAACAGAATCCCAAGGGATCACAAACTTCACAAGTTGCCAATACAAATCAAACTGATCCAAATTGTCACTTTGAAAGCTCAACTAAGGTTTTCCCTTAATCCAGTCACATTTAAATAGTTTTTATTATAAAGGTTTTCCCTTAATCTTTGTTCCCGTCACACTTAGCTGTTATATGATTATTGACTCATAGTAATCATAAAACTAAGCGGCTGGCAACTTATTCAGTAACTCCAAATGATGAGATCTGAAAACACATAAAAGAAAGATGTTAACATGGAACTTGCAAGCCGTGCGTAACATGCATTATGATGCAATACATTCTAACCCAAAGATTTTGAAAATAGTTTAAGATCCGGAAACAATTCACATATAAGCTGCATAGTGACTACTCTCCACACAAGTACCACTATCAGGATCCGAGTTCCTCATCAACATTCTTCGTGAAGGAGATCCTCACATTCTTATCTGAGGTATTTTACATATCCAAGCCCATAGACCCCCTGGTTAATCTAACACATATAGGTTACCTGTCAACACCAAAATTGTGATTGAAAGGCATATGCATCCAAACATATGTACCGACCACCATCCAACTGAACAACATCTAAAGCACAGTACCAACTATTAGCTATTGACTATGCTCTAACAGCATATAGTTTCATGATGAGAAAAAAAGTCCAAACACAATAATTTAAACAAGTTAGAAAGAAAATTCATGTAAACCAATACAAGAAAGAGAGAGAACAAAATGGAAGAGCAGATAAGGAAGTACCTTTGAAGCATCATTACTTGCAAGGAGACATGTAAGAGTCTGAAGGACATTTAAAACTAAGCATTCCCCAGTTTCCACATCAAGATTTCCATTTAGCAATGATACAACATGCAAAAAGCATTCGCCATCTCGAAACAAGGTCTGATAATACTGAATAAGCAAAAGCTTGATTAGACATTAGGAATTAACGGAAAAATCAAATCGTATACCCTAAACCCCAGAAACCTAAAAAAGACCATCTGGAAGTAAAGCAAATTTAGTAAGAATGTACCCCAGGATCATTCATGAGCATCTCTCTCATGCCAATCAATAGATCAATCGACAAGTCCACAAAATATTTTTCCCTTTCCTTGATTTGAGTGAAAGTTTCTAAATATTTCGAACACAACTGTAACTTTGCTTTTTGATCTTCCACAGATGATGGTGCCAACTGAAGAGGTAGAAAAAGATCAATTTTTACTTCACTTACTAACAAGAACACCACATTATCCAACAAACATGAGCATAAATAAATACCTTCATCAGCTCCAGAATATACTTGAGCACATAATTTCTGGTGTCTTCTTCCCAAAATAAATCAAACAAGCAATCTATACAACTCAAATCATGTAAAATATAACTTCTTGCGTCCTCTGCAATTGAGAAAAAATCTGCAAAAAGCCCCATGCATGTCCGCATGCATTCAAGCCAGCCTCGAGGTGTCTCATGGTCGGATTTTTTAGCACCGTGAGTTGGAAGGATGTTATTATCAACAGAAGGGCTCATGTTACTGCACCTTCTAGACTCTTTGGATTGGATGCAAGCAACTCTGAGCACACGCGAAGGTGCACCAAGTGTCTTAAAGGAGGTAACAGTTCTCTCTGATGAAAGCTGCAGGATACGAAGTAAACTCTTTGCAAGAATACTGGCAATCTCGGGATGGCAAGCACATTGCTCAAGGGCATCCAATAAAGCAGATAATTCAGGCTTCAAAAGAGAAAAATCACAGCAGAATTAGATGATTATTTAACTGCAGAACCTAGATCAATCAACCAAGGACCTGCCCTAGATCATCAATAACAGGCTTCTGGAAAAACAGCTGAAAAATGTAAGCACCAAAAGAAACGTTTAAACTGCATTATCAAGGCTTCTGGAAAAACAGCTGAAAAATGTAAGCACCAAAAGAAACGTTTAAAACTGCATTATCAAGGCTTCTGGAAAAACAGCTGAAAAATGTAAGCACCAAAAGAAACGTTTAAACTGAATTATCAATTACTTGTCATCATTACTCTCAGTTCTATTTTCAAGAAGCATATTACACCACTAAATACCAAAACCACAGGTCCCACCCTCCAACCAAAAAAGTAGTGCATGCAAGCATAGGCCCACAACATTGGAAAACATAATTCACAACATGAAGCAATTCTGATTCTAGTGACCAGAATAAAGAATGTCTCTACAGTCCCATAAACAAGGTGCATCTGATAGTATGGTTTCATGAACCTGTATTTTGAGCCAAATGCAACCTTACAAGTGTTGGTAAAGTCAAACCATAGCATTTTCCAAATGCAAAATAACTCTGAACGCAGATTTGGAAAATCCATCTATTAAGTGTGGTGGAGTAACTGAAGTGTGAAAATTGAGTTTCAATAATGTTTTATAATGTACAATATCACTTAAAATTTGAAGTTATTGCATCAAACTGGAATTCTTTTCTTCTTGCATGACACCTAGACCTCCTGCAACCATACTTCAACAAAACCACTGGACCGATAACATGGGTAGTTTCACCATTATGGAGATGCTGAGCAACTGTTCCTAAGCCCTCAGCCCTCTCCATTTTCCCACTTCATTAACAGTAAAAGAAGAGAGTTTCAAAAGTCTAAATGCAACATGAAATGAACAGAAAACCTAAACACACATTGATTACAGAAAAGGTCAGGAAAGTGGAAAGTATGAAGGGACAATTCCTATGGGAAAACAGATTTCACGATTCCATAAATCAGGATTAGAGTATCTAAAGCAGTAAGACACAAAAACACCCATTCATGAATTGTAAGATAAGCAGCAAAATATAAGGAAAAGAATCCCTACCAAATTATGGACACTCCCATTACAAGTTGCTGCAACTTCCAGAAATGAGATCACCTCCATTTGGAGAATTTCCATGCAACCAGACTTTGTTTGGCTGTCAATGCTACTAGAGAGCGAAGCCATTTCAGCCTTGCCTGCAGATCCTTCATCACAACTCAAACGCTCTCCAGAAATTTCTTCCAAAGCTGGTCTGAAGTAGAAAAAGTTCTCCGAGAACAAAAGGTCCCATATTCCTTCTTCTCTGTATGTTTCAAGGGTTCTAGGTGATGAAACAAGAACCTTCTTAAAAATATCAAGAACAGAATGCTGTAGGGCATTGACAAAGACCCTGCAAATAAATATAATCATGCAAATATGAAGGATATGAGAATATATTGAACAGATGATGAGAAACCAAGCACAGTAGAGTTTACAAGTCACTAGTTATGACACGTGGATTGATCAAAACTTATATAGGAAAAGAAAGCAGGATCCATACTAATCAATCACCTTAAATGGCTGGGCAACTCATTTTGATTTGAACAAGCCTTCAGGCAAGGGAAGACTATAAGAAGAACCCGCATAACCCACTTGATTGAGAGTTCACTGTATGCTGAAGAGATTGACATGGCAGCTCTTCCAGAATTCACTTGGACCTTACGGGATTTATTATTTTCTAGAGAAGCCACAAAAGAACAGAGAATCCCACTCATACTGACAACATATTCATTCCAAAGCTGAGAATAAGACATGTTTGCAGAAAGAGGAAATGAAGTCTCCATTTTTACGTGGTTATCATATTTCAAGTCAGAAAAGAGTAGCTGAACATCCTTCTGTGAAGACGTATCCTTGTTCTTCTGCTTGTGTTCGTGAAGCATGAAGGTAAGTGAACAAAAGCTATTAGCAAATTTGTGAATTCTTCCATTCTCACACAGGAATTGCAAATTGCTCAAATTACCAGATCTAAATACAAGTTAAGGATTAAAATTTTTAACAAATGCATGAAAGCACATAGATATACGAATTGATGGACTGTTAAGGCGATGAAAATATTAAGAGTGAGGAATGCTTGGGATCCAAATAATTACAAACTTTGAGAATAAATAAGCAAGTCAATGAGAAACTAAATTCACGAGAATGTAAAACTTCCTGAACTCATCAAGATCAGACAACTTGAAGGATACACAGCCTCCCTTAGAACTGTCAAAGAAAGAACATGGAGCTGGAATATTTTCAACAAAGAATTCCCGTCACTGCAATAACATGCCAATACCGAAGATCAAATATTGAAAAGTAGAGAGAAAGATAAAGAATTCAAAGCTCATCTAAAAACACAAAGGCAGGCATGTCTGCTCAAATCTATGAGCATGTCAGATCTTAAAATGAAAAAGACCCTATTAAGAATAGAGATGAGTTTGAATATAGCAACATCTGGATAAATAAGCTTCGGTTGATTTATCAAGCTTGGCAACAATCATGGCAGCTTAGACAAGCAATCGACTCGGTTAACATGGCAGCTAACAGCCATAATTGTAGCTTGGAGGTTTGAGTGTTTCCCCAACAAACAGCAAGGTTTCAGTTTCACCAGAACTTATCAAAGTCGCAAAGACATAAAAATCAGCATTTCAGCTCAGATAAGGAATTGAATACCCTAGTTAACTAGGTGACCTATGTCTATCAGCGAATGTTGCACTTTCCTTTCTGAAGCCTCCCCATCTTAGCATAGTATAAACTTTAAATTAATATGATTTGTAAGCTATAATTTAATCAGTACAGAGAGAGGGAGATGGCAATAGATTCAAATATAGGAGCTTACAACTTTTATGGTATGACCAATTATCTCAAAGAAAACAATATAAGCATATCAGATGGTGCATAAAACAAGAACCAAAAGAATAATATTAACGGCATAGAAAGATCAACAAATATATATTTTGAATAATATCATGAAATACAGATTGACATCCAGATATCAAAGATAAAATAATTTGGAAAATACAGTAGTCAAAACATTCGGGTACCTATAGTACTAATCTATAATCCTACTTAACAGATGTATAGCAAATTGTTCGGCAAAGTAGTCATTATCGTTTCAGCGCTAAAAAGTGGAGCTTGCATTTTGTGTTATAGGCTACCTTTGCTCTTCCACATATGATGCATTCTTCAACAACATGCTATTTATCGATGGCAGGCCTAATCCATCCAATACCACTTCAAGGCCTCCAATACTTTTAAAATGATTCTGACCACGTGGATTGTCAGACAATGCTAACAGAAGGGTCCTCAAAGTCAAGCACTGAAGTGAAACATCCGTCCATTGTTCTTTCATGCTCAACCTTCTGATGACACGCAACAGCTCTGGAACACAACTTCAGAATATGAAAATTTGAATAGAAGGCCACAAAATTGTTCGCAAAAGCTTCTACTTCATATTGGGTCAAGTAATAGGGCATTGCACATTGTGTATGTAAAATTCAAAACTTTGTGACTGATATTTTTAAGTAGAATTGTTACATTCAAAGAATATCAATCACTAAAACAAGTTACTACTATGATAAGTTGCAAGGTTTTCAGCAAAGTGACAGAGTGTGTTTGCAATTTACATCATTTCACATAAACTATGAACCTCAGGAAGTCAAAAGACAAGCACATAGAAACTCAGAAACGCCTACCTTACCTACTAACCAGTTAAGGCCACCAGCTTCCATCACAGACACAACTGCTTTCCGATGCCAATCTTGCCTTGTTTCATTAGGAATTTTAGAAAAATTAGACAATTCAGCTGAAGATGGACCCCATCTAGCAACAGAATGCTGTGTAGAACCACTGTACAGCTTATCTTTCTCATGCATATTGGTATTCAAAGCAATAAAGCTACATATTATTGAGACAACATGTACTAGAACCCGTTGAAGAACTCCTATCATCTCTATAACAATGTTAGATAAATTTTCATCTCCAGATAATCCACCAGTTACGGTTTTCAGTTGGACGACAGCCCCTGAAAATTAAAATGATAGCATCAGATAGTGACAACACTCAAGAGAGGAACAAACTTATTTTTGTGAAACAATAGTACTATTTAAGGGGCATGCATCAAGGAATTAATATGAAAGGTATTGCCATAAGGGGCATATCACGGCTAAGGCCAAAAAGAAAAGCCTCGGTGTAGAAATAACAGAAAGGTGACAGAGTTTCAAAGAATAGCAAATAGCTACATTACCTTTCATCAGCGCAGTTAGTTTTTGAATTCCACCGTAGTAGCCAAAAACACTGCAATTATGCAATGATCGAGTAATTACTGATAAAGCATCCAACACAAGCAATCCTTCAGAAATATTGTTCATGCTTGTGGGAGCCCCTGATGAATCAGCTCCAGCATGCACACCACCAGCATTTACTGTGTGAACAACAATACAAAAAATTAAAACAGTCGCAGGTGATATTACCAAAACAAGGTCAAAAAACACCGAAAAGAGTATGGAGACCAAAGAGACTAACAATCACCTACATATTATCTCTGTTAGGTGTCAACCAAAAGGTGGCAAACAATAAGCACAGTGAAGAACACGTGTTTAGTATGAATTATCAATAGAACCAAACACTCCAAAAGTTAAAAGTGGTCAATGGCACAAATGATGATACCCCTGACTTACTGGACACTGAGGGTGAAAAGATGCCTGACAATGATGGATAAAATTAATCATTAGCTTTAGGAAAATATCCTTTAGAATTTGATATTAATGGACTTAAGAGATCTCATATCCTGGTTGAAATTAGCAATATCAAATGTGTCATAGGCCTGTGCTTTTTAATATTTCCAAGTACTTGCAGATCTCACAAAAGTCACTGCTAATTGATACACAAAACTTCAACCAAGCTCACAAAGAGTTGATGAATAGCCAGATATCAATTTTAGTTACCAATTCCTTAATTTAAAAGTTGTTCAAATAGGACTAACTTGCCCAGATCAGCAGCTTTATACAATTCATGGACACTAATTAAGAAACTAAAACACATTCAGATATGATATAATCCTAGACAACTCGCTTCTACAAGGGTAAAAGACCAACATACACAGACTTCAACCTAGAGTGGATGATGAATCAAGTCAAACTACTAAGCAGGCGCCAGATGCATTGTCAATAGAGATAGTTTAGCGATCAGATAGCATGTCTGTATAACAACAAATCAACTTACAAGTGCTAACCAACGTTGTGAATTCTGTGAGCTCTTCACTCAATGTCAAAATGACTTCAGCAGGATGGCCGCTAGAACATCCAACAACCATATCATCAGAGAGAAGTGGTTTCTCAGCAGAAGGGCCAGCCGCTGGCGGGCCCTCTGTCAACTGAGCAGCATTTGCAGGTTCCCAGTTCTTGTACACCGATGCAAATCGCTCAAGGAAAACACGATACAGCTTCTTCTTTTCAACCTAAAAACAGTGGAGAAGAAAAACTTAAGATTACTAAATAGACACGTAACAAATCGAGGGAAAAGATTGTCGTCTCCAGTGCAAAATTTTAACACATATAACAAGAAGAAATACATATCTTTTTCTGAATAAGTTTCTGTAGATTGGTATGCCCCATTTTTCCATCACCATATTTTTCTGCCAGCAAATATGGAGTCCCACCCAATGACTACCAAATTATTCCGTTTTGTGCAGGCTATGACCCAAAGACTACCAACTTATCCCGTTTTGTGCAGGTTATGTATTTCTCTATGTTCCACGAATAGAATGCCCAACGGAAGGCCATCTCCCACGGACAGAACAAGGCTTTTCACAAACAAGATCCACATGCACATAATTTTGTTGCTTATAGCACCAAGGATAAATACACTCCTACTTAATTTTCATAATATACAACTAAGCATTTAGGAATCAAGAGTTTTCATGATTACTGAAGTTTGAATCACAATATCATCAGCATGTTTATCATACAAAAGGTCACCAATTCTCCCATCTCAAACGTGGTTTACAAGAAAATCAAAGACGCTTCCTTGAAGCTGATCACATTGCATAGTCTACCCTTTGACCTATCTACAGTTGCCTTTTCACTTGACAGGCTCCCGGCCATGAGAATAACTAGTGAGTAAAACTAAGAAGGCTGTATAAACAACCTGCACTAAAACCCGTAATATGGGAACCCACATGAATGGGATGTCTTTTGTTTGGTAGAGAAGAACTATGAGAGCATGGACATGAAATTCATCTATTAGCTCTGGCGAAGATTGCATGTAACAGTGTGCAGATATAGCAACCCAATTTGGAATGAAGAGAATGTAAAATGAGAAATATTTTGCAGAAATACCTTATCAGCAGCATTTTCGTATTTCTCCCAAAGTGAAAGTAAAATAGCCTCATCACCAACTTCGCTGAGAAAGAAAGCAAAACAAGTACTTACATAGCAGACCCCATTTGCTTCATGGAAGTAGCGAGTACTATCTATAATCAAATACATGCTGTACTAGCACATTTTGCAACACATATTTTCCAGGTCTAAAATATAAGTCAAAGCACCAGGAAAGAATCATTCAATACGTCAAAAGTCAAGGACACATACCAGAATCTTCTTTTTTGAAATCATACTAATTTACAACACTTTGCTAGTCCCTAGAATTGACAATTCTTTTGAACACGAAGAAGCATCAAGATATGCCACTTGTTGATAATCAAAAACAGTTAAGAAACTAAAACAATCCAGTACAGTGCCCAGTAAGGAAATAAAGGCCCCAACATCCAGTACGATACAGAAAGCCCCTTCACTCTTATGACAATGAGCATTGGTCTTTTCTTCTCCTGCTTCTTTTTCCCAAAAAATTATATATACACCAGAAGTGTACACATAACAGCAAAGAAACCAGAGTGTGGAGGATCCAATTTGAAGTTATGAAACCATATCTTGCCATATTTGTGGTTAAAAACATGTTAATCAATCTGCCATAGAGAAGTCCACACAGTCAAGCAAATTGGTAACTGTTTAATCAGCAGTCTATACAATGTTCAAGACAGTTGGAAGTCAATTACTCCTAATTTAAGGACTAAATGAACTCCTTACTCACCAGGTACAAAGGTACATTCCATAGAGGTTGTAAGTAGTAGAATACTTTGAACAATTACCTGAAGCAGATTTTTGGAGTAGGAGGGGAAAACTTCTCGGCCAATAACCCTGAAGTAGACTCTCCAGTATGGGTACTGGATGTTCTCCGTATGAGATCAGCCACACCCTTAACAATGTTCATGTTTTCCCCCCGGTATTAGAAGAACAAACGATCAGAACTTTATAATTTGATAACTAAGATACTTATATTGCTTCCCAGCCATCACCAGCAACAAGTTCAATGATTCTGTTTCCATAAAAAGCAAACAACCATAGGTGAGGTTATGATTGAATGTAAATCTGGAAGGATCAAAATATCTAAAAAGGAAACATAAAGAAAGAGAAGCAATTCCTGCCACAAAGACTGATAATGATTAAACAATGAGACATCTTCATCATACCAATAATAATAACAATAATAGTGCTAAGTACTGTGATAATAATAACAATAATAATAATAACAACAACAATAATAATAACATAAAGCACTCTAGAAGTGCTGATCAGCATCAATACTAATGCCAACTAGGGCTTTTTTTTTTTTTTGGTTCTTCCGGAGCATTTTCCAGGAAAATGACCACGATTTCTTGTTGGTAATTAAGAATATAGAAGTTTGGACGATCACGTCACGTACTTCCAAAATTCCCGTCTCTAAGTAATCAATGAAACAATGACCTCTAGGATTTGAAAACCAGTAGTTGAAAGATTAGTATAATAAACAAAACATAATTTCAATCACCATATACAAAGGAACGGTCCATGATAACCGCAAATATCAAATTCAGAATCCATTAAAACCAGGAAAAAGGTAGCGACAAGTGATCGTTTAGATTACAAACTACCTAAATGTCACGAAATAATCAATAAAAATAGAAAGTCAAGAATGTAGCGAGATGGCCAATAGGAAAGGAAGTGAAGCCTCAATAGAGAAAAGTCGTGGCAGATTAATAATCCACAACCAAGACACATTAGAACACATACCAGAAGCGATCGCAAAACTTCAATGGTTGGTTTAGTTTTCGAGATCTGAGTTCCGATTTCTTCTTCACAACTTCCTCCCCGATGGCGTCAGTGACGAGACGAAGGAAAATGGGGCATAAAGAAATGGAGGAAAAAGTATATAAACAAGACCTGCTTCACTTTTGCACGTAACATAGTCCCCGGTCGTGCATCAAATTTCTAGATTGCCCTCAACGGTTAAATTAGTCGGTAAGTCAGCAACCCGGGCTCCGTCTGGCGTAGTTAATTTACAAAGGCAACGACGCCGTTGGACATGTAAAAATCTCTTCCTGATTGCGTGACTTGGTACCGTTAGGTTAGGGGCCGTTCTAATTTTTGGGTTCATTAAAGCCCAGAAAGGTTAATAAAAAGGGAGCGACATGTCGTTTCGGTTGCGGCCAGAGAATCTCGAAGGGCCACCTTGTCCAGGATAGACTTTCGAACGCCGAGGTAAGCTACACAGAGGGGATGTTCCTGTGACTTGATAAGCCGAGAGACAAGTTTAAGACTTGTAAGTTGTAACCCAATGGCTATTGGACCCCTATCCGAAATGTCTGGAGTTTCCTTTTTCTGTTTGTTTGGCGATATTGAATTTCCTAATCACATCTAAACATGTTAGAAAGCTTGGATATGTTTGAAGTTAGCAAACTAAATTTAATTTGATTTAACTAATTACAAAAATTATTCTAAAATAATTTGAGATAATTTGAATTTAAAATTAAATATTAAAGAGCTCGTTTAATTCTTTATTAATTCTAAATTTATATATTTTAAGAATAATATAATAAATTAATACTAAGATAATTACAAAGACTTTAACCTATAATTCAAATGTTCATACAAAGTTATGGTAGAAATACTTTGCCTTTTTTAATATAAATAAGAATGTCAATTTTGGCCCACCGATTTAGCCCAACCCAAGGTTTAGCCCAAGTCACCGACATCTTAAATATAAATAACTATATTAGACAAAAGACTGAGCAAGTCCTACATGCATTATCCATCGAACTAAGGCATTATGGGAGTTTACAGGTGGCGAAAAGGTTACAAGGTTTTAATCTAACCTTACGTTTCTCCTTACGTCTATCCTTTACGCACTTCAGATGGTTCATCCACAAAGACTACTTAAGTTAACCCATTAAACTTTAACTCTCTAGACCTTACAAGTATTGAACATTTACAATAGAATATAAGGAAAAGCCTTCTTGTGATCAGAATCTTACGTATAAAAATACAATAGCTATTACACAGTTGTAACGATTATAAATATTGTAATCGTTCCTCTCATAAACACATTATGAATTAGCTAATGTTTGCGTATGTGTCTCTCTTTCTCTCTAAAGTTTTTTGTTCTTCTCTCTGCTTTCTGGACTCTTCTCTCCATCTCTCCTTCTCTCTTTTATTCTTCATTTTTATTAGCAATAAATGGTATCAGAGTAGTCGATTCTGCATGGAATCGAAGAAAACATGAAACGCTTGATGGAAGCACAAATCAGAAGCGAGAAAATGTTTATGGAATTTCAAAGTAGGAATGAGAAAATGTTTTGCCACTACAAGAAAAATAGAGATTAGCAACGAAAATTACCGACGGAATGTCTACAAATTTTGTCGGTAAGCTTATTTAGCGACGGAATTTACTGACAGAAAAAAGTGTCGAAAATATAGCTATCGGTAAATTTACCGACGGAAATTGTGCATACCGTCGGTAAATTTACCGACAGTTATTTGGTTCAGTCGGTAAATCTCTGTCAGAAAATTACCAACGGAATTTTTTTTCCGTCGGTAATTACCTACAAAAATTTTTTCCGTCGGTAATTAGCTACGGAATTTTTTCCGTCGATAAATTTGCTAAAAATTATTTTTTAAAATTTATCTGTAAAGTATTCAATTTCTCTGGTTACCTTCTATTTCTTGGCCAAGACATTCATCGAGATAAGGGAAGTTTGGCTAGTGTTTATGGACCTATCTAAGCTTTGCCTCAATAATAAACTGTGTCTTGTGGTTAGCTCCCTGAACTTGGTCAGAGGAATTGTTCGAGCCCAAGACAAAATCTTTGTGAACCACAACCCACCTCGCACTGCTAGAATTAGAAATTTATCACTACCATTTATACCTTAAAGTTATTTTCCAATCACAAAATACACAAATAAACGAAAGTAATTAAATACTTAAATTAACTTTCATCCAATATATGAAAAAACACATGACAGTAGTTGCAAAAATACCTCCACCAAAGGACACGATGACAATGGCCGGAGAAGACAACTCCAACGAGTAGAAAAGGAGTCCACAACAGATAAACCAGAGAGAAGAAAACCGAAAAGAAGACGCAAGAAGAAGGAAGAAGGAAGAAGAAAACGCAAAGGGGGGAGATGTCGGGTGAGCTAATATTTAAAAAGAATTTACCGACGGAAATTTCTGTAGGTAAATTGAAAAAAAATTTATTCCGCCAATAATTCCTGCCTTTTTACCTACGGAACTAAAATTTTCGTCACTAAATGAATTTACCGACGGAATTTTCCGTAGGTAAACTCAAACTTGTTTTATTCCGCCAATAATTCCCCCCAAATTTAACGACGGTATATTTTCTGTCACTAATGTCCGTTGTAAATTTTACCGCGACAAATTCCCTCCAAATTTAGCGACGATATATTTTCCGTCGGTAATTGGTCGTCGCTAACTTGCAGTGATTACTGACGGCTGAATTTTTCCGTCGCAATTTTTGCCGCGACGAACTCTCTCCAAATTTTGCGACGAGTACTAGTACCGTCGCTAAATTAATCAATTTTAGCGACGAAAATATGCTTTCCGTCGCTAATTTTCAACGGTATATTTTTCCTTGCTAAATTTTCGTTACTAATCCACATTTTTCTTGTAGTGTGGGAAGCTCTAAGCAGAACAAAAAAATTAGAGAACAACTTGCTGAAACTTAAAACTGTGGTGACTCAATTTTTGAAGCTACAAGTAGTAGAAGTGGGAGCTACTATTGCAGTTATTCTAGGACTCACGAATCAAAATGAGCAACCCATGCAAGAGAAGGACTACATAAAGTCTTTGGTCGTAGAGTCCATCGCTCTTATGAATAACAAAAACATCGCCTCTAATGGTTTCTTAGTCGTCCCCTCTCCCAGCGAGCCTGGTAAGATCGAAATGTACTATCTGACTTTCTACACTGCTTGTACGGCTAGTGGTTTTCTTAGCTGTGGTCTAACCCATTACCATATAACGGTTACTCCTCTTAATTTTGTTAAGAGTAACATGCAGATTGACCCTGCAAAGTATAGAAACATTTTATCTGGTTTTGGAGTTTTGTTAAATGAGCATATTGTGAGCTTTGCAGGAGCAACTGATGGTGATGCTTCGAAAAAGATGAGTGGTGAAAAGAAAAATAGATTATTCATTTTTTGTCCATTATGTAAATCTCCGTAACCTTGAGGACAAGGTTTTCTAGAAGAGGAAGAAGTGTTATGTATAAAAATATAATAATTGTTACACAACTGTAACGAGTATAAATATTGTAACTGTTCCTCTCATAAGTAGATTATGAATTAGCTAATATTTATGTATGTGTGTATCTCTCTCTCTAAAATTCTCTGTTCTTCTCTCTATTTTCTGGACTCTTCTCTCCGTCTCTCCTTCTCTCTTATGTTCTTCATTTTTATTAGCAACAATTCAGAACCGACGGTCTAGGTAATTTTGTGTTACTTGAATTCGTGATCTACTTGTTTCCTCCGGTGAATGAATGTTTCTTTGAACTCCAGAGACAGCTCACAAAAAGAGGAGCTTTCTTCAAAATAGTGAGAATATTTCAGCGGCCAGAGACAATTGGGAGGAACTGTGGATTTCGATAGTACAAGTAGGCTGTCTGTTGATCCTCGATGTTCGATTGAATTATTCCTTTTTCTTAATTTTCGACGGTTCTTGATTCTTTGGAACAATAGAACTTCTCTCATCTATCGAAGTCCTTCTTGTTTTTAGTTTTTTTTAATTTATATCTTGTATTTAACTTAAATATTTAATATACAATATTTTTTTGTGTATTTAACCTAAATATTTCCTTAGTTAATCTAAATATTTTTTAGTAACTTGTTTGATTTATTTATTTACTTCTTTTCTTTCTTGTTTATGTATATATTTACTTATTTTTATCTTTTATTTTTATTATTTATCATCTTTTATATTTATTGTATTATTTATTATATTTATTTATTTATACGTATTTATTTATTTTATTTTATTATTACCATTATCTTTTATGTCAATTTTATTTTTATTAATATTATTATATTATTCTAATATGAGTGTCTGTGGGTATATTTTTTTTTCATACGGGTATATGAAAAAAAAACTCTTTACTAATTAAAGGTAAAGTTGCATATTATTAAATCTTCTCAGATCATGCGCATCACCAAAATTTTCACTAGATTATTATTGGTCTCATGTTCCAGTGTACATCTTTGATTGGTAGTAACTATAAAACCAGGTTCCATCTTCTTCTGATAGCATTACTACATTCAAAACGTAGATTTTTTCACTATTATTATCTCCCTGGTGCCTTGAGTAATCTTGTTGAATAGGTGTTAAGCGAGCTTTTAGTTTCTGGTTCCTGAATCTCCGATGATTCCTCTCTTTTCACAGTTCATACATAAGGGAGGTTATGTAACAGTACCAATACGAGTTAATGGTTACCAAGTAAACAATCCCTCTCTAGATATTGTTTAACCAGAAAATGAAATCCCAACACAAGTCACCAATATAACAATACCCTTCGTAAGCTAAAGTAATAATGTAAGATGGTATAGATGGTATTCCGCTCAAGCTCCACTGTCGAGCTTCATGGACCTGAACCAGAAGAGTGAATCAGAAACAGAGGAAGGGAGGAGAGAGAAATTCAGAGAGAAGAGAAATTGAAGGGGAAGGTTGTTACCACTCTCAGCATAACCCACAAAGTCCTTCCATCGAGTATTTGATACTCTCCTTCTGCTGCTCCTTCTGACTCCCTTAATTTCAGGATTCAGTGCCACATGTCCCTTGTGCGTAACGAACTCTCCATTTGTCTTGTTGTCCAGCTGGTTTACTGACGCTAAGTTAATATCCTGATTAGTATCGATCATGGGCTCTGGGCTACTACTCGTTACAATACCCTCCCCATCAAGAACAACCTTGTCCGCAAGGTTGAATTTTGGAAAATCCTGGAGAAATTCCCGAGCATCCTCCCAAGTAGCATCTGTATCTGTACAGCCTTCCCATCGCACCAAGACTTGCAGAACCGAAGACTGCCCTTGCAATAAGTAACGAGTAGCCAAGACAGCCTGAGGACGCAAAATTGGATCGTGCTGGGATGTTGTCAATGGAAGGGGCAAGTATTGCTCCTTGTTGTCACCCCGAAATTTTTTTAACAAGGAAATGTGAAAAACCGGATGTATACGAACAGCAGCTGGTAATTTAAGTTTGTAAGCAACAGGACTCAACTTGGCAATAATTCGGAAGGGGCCAAAAAATCGCGTGCCTATTTTTTGATTCTTCCTCAAGGCCAGAGAATGTTGTCTATAAGGCTGAAGTTTAACCAAAATATAGTCATCCACATCCAACTCCCAAAGTCGACGCTTAGAGTCCGCATGGTGTTTCATATACTGCTGGGCCTTAAGCAAGTTACGCTTTAAGTGAACAAGTAATGTATCCCTTTCTTGTAATAAGTCTTGTAAGGCAGGAGGATCATGAGTATGAAGCTCATACCTAATAAGTTTAGGAGGATCACGCCCAAAAAGAGCCTTGAAGGGAGTCATCCGAATACTGTGGTGAAAAGAAGTATTGTACCAGTATTGTGCCCATGGTAGCATCCTTAACCAACACTTAGGATTGTGGAAACAAAAGCATCTCAAGTACATCTCCAATGTTTTGTTAAGTACCTCACTTTGTCCATCCGTTTGAGGATGGTAAGATGAACTCATGGCCAAGGACATGCCCTGTAGTTTGAAGAGCTGCTGCCAAAAGTGACTGATGAAAACTTTATCACGGTCAGAAACAATGGACTTGGGAAAACCATGAAGTTTGACGATTTGAGTAATAAAAACCTTAGCCACCTGTTTACTAGAGTAATCGGTCTTGAGAGGAGTGAAGTGGGCAAACTTGGACAAACGATCAATAACAACCATGATTATCGTGTAAGAATTCACTGGAGGTAAGGCTGTAATGAAAACCATGCAAATGTCCTCCCAAATCTGGTTTAGAACAGGCAACGGTTGGAGTAAACCAGCAGGAAGTTTATTCTCAGCTTTTGCTTGTTGACAAACGACACAATTGAAAACATAATTCTTGATCTGTTGTTGCATATTAGGCCAGTAAAATTGGGAACAAATCCGCTCAACTGTCTTCGCAATTCCAGAATGGCCCTTATTGGAAGAATCATGGAATTCCTACAAAATCTGCAGCACTAAAGGGCTATCCTTAGGAATGACAATTCTGTTTTTCCAGTGCAGAATGCCGTTTTTAACAGACTAGTGGCCTGCTTGATGTTGAGTCGCATGGTAGCTAGTGAGGAGTTGTTGTAAGTCCCGATCATCCTTCACAGCTTATTGGAGTTGGTGTAGCCACTCAACTCTAGGTTCAGACCATGCAGCAGAAAAACATCTAGAAAGAGCATCCATAGGAATATTTTCAACTCCTGGTTTATACTGAATTCCAAAATCATAACCAAGGAATTTGTGCAGCCATTGTTGTTGCTCTGGCGTGTGCAGTGATTGAGCCATTAAAGACTTGAGGCTCTTTTGGTCTGTCTTAATGATGAACTTCTTACCTAGCAGGTAGTGTCGAAATTTTGCTAAACCGGCAGTGATTGCAAGCAGCTCCCTAGTATAAGCTGATTGGCCCTGCATACGAAGGGACAATTTCTTGGAGAAATAAGCTATTGAGTGGCCAGCTTGACTAAGGACGGTACCAACACCAACACCCGAAGCATCAGTTTCTAGAGTGAACGGTTGTTGAAAATTGGGAAGTGTCCACACCGGAGCTCTAGTGATAGCTCGTTTGAGACTCTCAAAATCTTCTGTGGCCATGGAAGTCTAAGGGAAAGCATCTGTTTTGAGTAGGTCAGTCAATGGTGCGGCTAAGATGGCATACCCCTTGATAAATCGTCGATAATAACCCGTTAGGCCTAGGAAGCCCCGCAACTATTTGATATTTTGAGGAAGTGGCCAGTTAACAACAGCACTGATCTTGCCTCTCTCCAAATGAACACCAGCTCCCGTGAGTACATGACCCAAATATTCAATTTCGGTGGTGTCAAAAGAACACTTAGATAGTTTGGCAAAAAGGGATTCTTTCTTCAAAACCTGCAAGACAACCTCAAGATGGTGCAGATGAGTATGCCAAGAAGGGCTATAAACCAATATTTCATTGAAAAAAACAAGCATAAATTTCCGAAAGAAGCTCTTAAAAACATCATTCATTAAAGCTTGAAAAGTGGTGGGGGCATTTGTTAAGCCAAAAGGCATAACCAACCACTCGTAATGCCTATGGTGTGTTCGAAATGCTATCTTGTGTCTATCCGCATGATTAAGAAGAATTTGGTGGTAACCGGACCAAAGATCCAGCTTAGAAAAATAGGTAGCACCAAATAGCTCATCCATGGTAGGCATTGGAAAAGAATCCTTGATGGTAATAGCATTTAACGCTCGATAGTCTGTGCAAAATTTCCATGTACCATCCTTTTTTTTTACTAACAAAATAGGAGAGGAAAATGGGCTGTGGCTAGGCTGTATAATACCAGTGTCCAGCATCTGTTGGACCATCATTTCGATGTGTTCTTTCTGGTGATGTGGGTACCGATACAGCCTGACCTTAACAGGGCGTGAACCGTCAAGTAGTGGAATATAATGATCATGTATACGCGGTGGAGGCAACTCCGTCGGAGTGTGAAAAACTTGCTGATAAGTCCGCAATAGTAATGCTATTTCAGGTGCCAAATCTTGTGGAAAATCTGGAATGGAAGAGATGGACGGATCCACCTTCGCAATGGGCATGGTGTAGGCTTCGGCTATCACATCAGTGTGGTGCATTCGGCGAATATGGTGACATTGAGCCTCTGTGGGAAGTAAAATCGGATCACCTTGAAGAGTAATGAACCGGCCTTGATGAAAAAACTTGATCTAAAGGGATTGGTAATCAGCCAAATGAATCCCTAAGGTGGCTAACCAAGCAGCACCAAGAATTAAAGCAGCACCTGAAACAGGTAATAAATACACAGGAAGGTGAATAGTATGGCCTTGCACATCTACAGCGAGATTCCTAATGTAGCCCTCAGCTTGCATATGATGACCATTCCCCACAAGCACCTTGAACGTAGGAGCTGGTTCAATGGGCAACTTGAGGAACTTAGCAATGCGTGGCTGTAAACAATTGTCGGAGCTCCCGCCATCAACAAGAACTTGGATGTCGAGACCTTGAACTTGGGCTGTGAAACGGATAGTACATAAGCCATGGAGACCTTTCAGAGCATGCATGCACAAATGATGATCCACAGGTGGGTTGGCCACAGGCGGGTCAGGAAGGGAATTATCGCCCCTATTGTCAAGACCAATTTGATGTATATCGGAATCAGTAAAATCCTCCTCATACTGCAGTAACATAAGGTGTTTATTGGGACATTTGTGGTTGAAGGAAAATTTCTCATCGCACCAGTAACAAAGACCTTTATCCCTCCGCAGCTGAAGTTCTGCTGGGGACAATCGTTTGACTAGGGGCTTGGAACTAGTGAAGGAAGGTTTAATGGCGAGGGTTGGTAATAAGGGTGGAAGGGTTTGGTTTGGTGAGGTTCGAGGTGGTGGGTTAGTGTTAATAGGTACTGGTGAAGAACGAGCAGTGGGTTGAGAATGGTAGGTGTTTGGGGAAAAGACAGGCCAAAAAACAGTAGTGTATTTTTCTTCATATAATTTGACAAGAGCAACAGCACGCAAAAGGGTAGGGGGCACTGAGAAACCACATCACGCCGAAGATCTATTTTGAGGCCACTGATAAAACAATCCAACACTGCCTCAGGGGGCTCCAGTTGAACTCAATTAGTTAAGGTAGTGAATTCCAAATAATAATCATTAACCGTACCAGTTTGATGGAGTTTAAACAATGAGGCTCGCGGACAATCAAATAATGAAGGGCCAAATTCAATTTCTACTGCTCTCTTCAAGTCATGCCATGAACGAAAAGGCTGATTCCTTTGCATCATCTGAAACCAAGGTACTGCGCCCTTGTCCATGTGCATCACAGCTACCGCAATCCTTTCCAAATTTGGAGTACTATAGTAATCAACAAATTAGTCAGCACTAAAAATCCACTCAAGTGCATTACTACCATCAAAACGAGGAAAATCAAAATTCCATTTCCTGGGATGAGAAGGGGGACGAGTGTGTTGCTGTGGATCCGAGGTTGAGGTCGGGCCATGGGTAGGAGAACGTGGCTGATTCTGCATAAAGGATTCAAGGGCCAAACGGAATGCCTCAATCTGAAGTTTCGTTTCCTCAGCCATTTGCATCGTGAATGTGTGTTGTTCTGCAGTCTTGTTTTCAATCAGCTCATATAATTTCTTAATCTCCGTATTCATCTCCTTCAAGCGGGTGTTCTCAGCCATGGTTGATGAAAGCACCAATGTAACAGTACCAATACGAGTTAATGGTTACCGAGTAAACAATCCCTCTCTAGATATTGTTTAACCAGAAAATGAAATCCCAACACACGTCACCAATATAACAATACCCTTCGTAAGCTAAAGTAATAATGTAAGATGGTATTCCGCTCAAGCTCCACTGTCGAGCTTTATGGACCTGAACCAGAAGAGTGAATCAGAAACAGAGGAAGGGAGGAGAGAGAAATTCAGAGAGAAGAGAAATTGCAGGGGAAGGTTGTTACCACTCTCAGCATAACCCACAAAGTCCTTCCATCGAGTATTTGATACTCTCCTTCTGCTGCTCCTTCTGACTCCCTTAATTTCAGGATTCAGTGCCACATGTCCCTTGTGCGTAACGAACTCTCCATTTGTCTTGTTGTCCAGCTGGTTTACTGACGCTAAGTTAATATCCTGATTAGTATCGATCATGGGCTCTGGGCTGCTACTCGTTACAGGTTATCCCTAGTTTCATTATCCAAATATCATAGGGATTAGAATTTAATTTCAACATTTAGTCATTCTAGTGTAGTTTCAAAATTGTAGGGTTTGTATTAAGTTTCAAAGATTCCTCGTAGCTTACTCCAAATGTCATGAATTAAGTACAAGAGAACATTATAAGGTCTTTGACCTCCAACTGGGAAAGGCGTAGAATGCAAGTGAAATCTTGGATCCAGATCATTCTATCTAATGTTGGTTGCTAGTTCGCTAACCATATGAAAAGGGAATGTTTAGGGATTTTCCATTTATCCCAGATCATTTTACACCATCTGAAGTCTTGGACAAGAGTTATTAGCACCTTGTAGCAGGATGGCACACTGAATTTCTTAGAAGAATATCTTAGCCAAATGGTTGTGTCTGATTTTCTTTCATCAATTTGGTAAGATGGCAAGAGTGGTGGCATACTAGAAAGCCCTCTAAAAGGAACCCACTATTGATTATCTCTTATAGCCGCACTAACCTTAGAGTTGATAGGGAGGAAATTTTGTAAAGGGTTGTAATTAGTTTGAAGGCAAAATGTCCCAAGTCAGTCTAGTTATCGAACCAGAAACTGTTTTGTTCTCCGTTCCCAACAATATGCTTCATTTCCTTCCCTATTATTTCTTTTAGGCTTAGGATAACTATGATATTAGGTCATGAGTTTGTTAGTGGTTTTATTGAACAAAAATTATCATTTTTTATGTATTCCATATGCATCCAACTTAACTAATAACATCCTTTATTAGTGTACAAGCTCCATATTCTCTTGGCCATTAGAGCACTATGGAATGCTCTAATAAATTTAATACCTAAGCCACCTTGAGCTTTAGAAAAACAAATGTATTTCCATTTTACTTTAAGCATCCCTTTGCAAATAGAAAAACTAGAACTCAAGTTCTGTAATTTTATTCTTTGACTATTGCATCTTTAATAGAAAAAATAAAGTCAGTATAGAACCAGTATCCTAACTAAAATACATCCAATATATAATCAGTATTCTAACTACTTATCTCTACTAATCTGCAATATCTTAACTACATAGGTGCTAATTTATCTTATCCTAAATCTAGTATAAGATTTTCCTATTTTGATGGGATCATTATCTAGAATCAGTATCATAATTTACCAACACCCCCTCTCAAGTTGGTGCAAAAATATCTATCATGCCCAACTTGCTAACTTGAAGTTTAAATGGTTGTCTCAACAACCTTTTAATTAATATGCCTGTAACTTATTGTATGGCTGGAATGAATGGAGTATAGATTATTCTTGCTTCAAGTTTTTCCTTAATAAAGTGCTTATCAATCTCAACGTGTTTCGTCCTGTCATAAAGTATTGGATTATGGGCAATACTTATGACTGCCTTACTGTCACAATACAATATCATAAGAAAGTTCACTGGACTTTGAAGATCTTCCAGAACTCTTTGTAGCAATACTTACGACTTAAGTTTCGTCATTTCTTCTATATCATTTCCAGTTAAAATTATACCATCCACTTAGACAATTAGAACTAAATCAGATTGTCTTTGACAACAACCTTGACCCTTAACAAACTTTGTGAATCTTTCAAACTAAGCTCTAGGAGATTGCTTAAGACTATGCAAGGATTTTTTTTAATTTGCATGCCTTGGTTCCAAACTTTTCAGAGAATCCAAGGGGAGGCTCCATATATACTTTTTTTTATTTAGATCTCCATTCAAGAAAACATTTTTTATATCTAACTAATTTAGAGGCCATTCTAGATAAAAAAGGAATTAAAAGGAGGACTAGAATCATGTTTAATTTTGCTTCTGGTGAAAAAGTCTCATAATAATCTATGTCATATATCTAGGTAAAGTTTTTAGTAACTAGTTAAGCCTTGTACCTCTGTAAGGATATCAAAATTGAATTTTATAGTAAATAACCATTTACATCCAACAACCATTTTTTCATTTCGTAGATTGACTTCTTACTAGGTTGCACTCTTTTCCAAGGCTTTTATCTCTTTAAGAATAACTTCTTTCCACTCAATAACTTTTAGAGCCTCCTGAATACTATTAGGAGTAGGAATACTAGATGCTTGTGAAATAAAGGTATAACATATAGGTGAAATATTTTGTAAGACACAAAGTTGGAGAGAGGATGTTGTGTACATGATCTATTACGTTTCCTAAGAGCTACAGGGAGATCAATTTGAGAAGAAGAGTTTAGCTTAGAATCACTTATAAGAATACTTTTAGGAACATGGAAATTTATGGCAACATCATGAGTTTGTTAATCTAACCTTTGGTTACACTCATGAGGATGTTGCGAAATGGTGGCCTTTCATTTTTGTGCTAGATGTTCCTTTGAATATACAAACCTTTGTATTGTTTCTCATCTATCTCTATATTTCTTATATTATCATTTTGTGATGGCATTGTCATAGGTTGTTTATTAGCCAATCAAAGATTGTCAATATTTACTTCATTTGTTTCTAATAAATTTGTGTTGTCTTTTTATGAATGATCATGAGAGGTATCACTTTAAACAAACTCAAACTTGAGATCTGAACCATCTAATAACTCATCTTCACTGATATTTTGCCCCTTTGACGATGGTAGTTATTATAGTATGAAGTACCTTCAAAGAAAGTAACATCCGTAGACACAAACATCCTTTTTGAAATTGGGTCAAAACATTTGTATGTCGTTTGATTAGTGGGATAACCTACAAATATGCATTTATATACTTTAGGATCTAGTTTTGAAAGTTTGGAATCTTGATTACAATCAAAAGTCAAGCTACAAAAAATTTTCAGGGAAATGTCTGTAATAAGTCTAGTAGTTGAAAAAATACTCAGTAAAAAACTGAATTGGTGTTTTGTAGTTAAAGATTCAAGTAGGTAATATGTTTATCAAGCAGGTGGTTGTTAAAACTGCTTCTCCTGAAGATATTTAAGAACCTTAATTTGAAGGCTCAATGCTCTAACTATTTTAAGAAGATGTTTGTTTTTTCTCTCAGCTACCTCATTCTATTGTGGTGTATTATTACAGAAACTCCACTGAACTATTACTTTGTCAGCAAAAAAATTCCCAACATATTGTTAATCAATTCTTTCCCATTATCACTTTGAAATATTTTAATCTTACTTTGAAGACTCTTTCAGCTTCAGATTTTTCTTTTAAGAGAAAGGCCCAAGTGACTCTAGTATGGTCATCAATAAATGTAATAATCCAACATTTCCTAGACAATGTGGCAACTTTAAAAGGCCACCAAACATGGTAAATGGTAAACGTAGCATCGCTATATAGCATGGTAAATGGTTGTGAAGTGTTGTAAGGTTATGGTGGGAAAAACACATGATGATGTTTTGCTAATTCACAAGACTCATTAAAACACCGAAAGGTTTTTATTTATGAATAACTTTAGAAACAAATGCTTTAAATAGTGAAAACTTGGATGTCCTAGTTGACAATGCCATAATATAACTTAATTATTACTAGAAACTAAAATTGAATTGAAACAAGTTTGTTGGTCTTACCTTCTAAAGGTACCTTTATGAAAAACATAGAGACCGCTATTCTGTTTAACATCCCAAATCATCTTTTTGGAGCTTAAATATTGAAATTCATAATGAGAAGACTAGAAAATTAGTTGATAATTATAATTAAGAGTAAGCTTGCTCACAGACAAGAGGTTATATGATAGGTTGGGAACATGAAAGACATCTTTGAGTTTTAGGGAAGGAGAGATAGAAATTGTTCCTTTTCCAGCAACGGAAGCAAAGAAACCATGAGCAATTTTGACTTTTTGATTTCCTGCATATGGAGTATATGACGAAAAAAAATTCGGAATACCAGTCATGTTATTTATGGCACTTCAATCTAATATCCAGGGGCAATTAGTGTTGGTATGGGCCAAAGACACAGGGAATGCATTACCTGAATGAGCTAGAGAACATGATAGATTATGATTATTTTGAGATTTAAATATTTGGGGTAGATGTTCTATTTGTTCCTTAATGAAAGAAAGAAATTCTAAAGATGATTGCTTTTTGGTGCAAAGGAAAAGAAAAAAGACAAAGAGCAAAGGGGTCTAGCCCCTTTCAAACGAAACGCCTACAGCATCACCAAGAACAGCTGCATCCACAAAAGCAGGAGGAGTAATCTAAAATTGAAAAGGTTCCTGTCCATGGTTTCCTCGCTTAGCAAGAAGATCAGCCACACTATTCCTTTCCCGAAGAATATGTTCGCAACTGACAGTCCAGTCCTAATCCAGAATAGCTTTGATATCACCAATTGAATTACCGTGGGGATGAAAATTTCAGTTTGTAATTTCCAAGCATCGGAGAGCTTCTGATGAGTTCGAAAACAAATAAATATTTCTATAATTATGAGTCCAAATAATAAGTAGACCAGTACGAATGCCTAATAACTCTACACTCATATTCGAATTGCGACCAACAAATTCAGAAAACCCTCCCAACCAATGACCATGCCCGTCTCTAAGCATGCCACCAATACCCTCATCTCCTGGATTACCAAGAACTCTGCCGTCGACATTCAAAGCAACCGCACCATCTCTTGGAGGCTGCCAGGCAACCAAACGAGTACTCTTGTGCACACTAACCACGTCCAAACCCAGATAATAATTCCACTCATGAATCATATTATGAACAAGGTGCTCCCGTTCAAACTGATTAATCTCAACATTTTCAATAACTTCTCTGTTACGAATACACTAGACTGACCAGATAATTTGTTGGACCCCAAACTTTGATTGGAAGCTAAAATTATTAAATGAGGAATCGGTAGTGAATGTAGTAAGTTGTGTTACATGTTTTA
>JAOTAX010000002.1:4677599-4699724 GCA_025629825.1 Erythroxylum guanchezii
GTCTTTTGGTGAGGATAGGATTGCTGTGAGTATAGGAAACTAGGGTTATGATCTCGTACCTCCATCTAGGCAGAACATCACCTTATATATGGGGCAAATGCTAGGTTTAGGTTTTCACGTAGGTCTTTGTATTTGCATGAAAATCTAACGTCTTGGAAAGAATCGTGGATGCGCGGACTTGTGCTTGGGCCGTGATTATGTGGACTTGGGCCCTGGGCCTAGCACAGTCGACCTATCCAGATACATTTCCTGAAATTTTGCATCTATATTGAAGTACAGGCCATTGGTATAACATAAGGTTAAACCCGTTACACGTAAAGCTAGAGTCATATCCATTTCTTAGAATCCTTAGTAGGAAACTTTGTTTTGTCTTTGAAGTTTGGCAAGAAAGTAAAGTGAATTTGGAATTTGATTCTTTAAAAAATAAATTTATTGAAAGTAAAGATATTCATATGTTTGGATACTTATAAAAATTATAATAGGGAAGTTGGGTGAATTCTTATTATAGTGTTTGATATACAACAATATTTTATGTAATGTAATTTAATTTTGACTTGTATTTTCAATTATATCCCGACACACTGAATAAAAACTGAAATCGATAAATAATGTTAATTTGTAATACAAGTTATATTATTAAATGTTATTTTTTTCACTTCTGATATTCTAATCATATAATACTGTTATATCATAAATATAGTATTGAAAAATACTAAAAAAAACCTTAACCGAGTATAAAGATAAATCGTAAAAACTAATTACTCTTTAAATATGCCTTAGATATTCTTCTTTGTCAGCATCTTGAAGAGTGAAAAAATAATCCATATGATTTGGATTATTTACAAGTTTTATTCCAGCTCTAATACATTCAGCTTATGTTAAAAATTTCAGTTTGCAAAGTTAAGTAAGAAGGAAAAATATGAACTTGAATATTGTCGAGTGAAACTTCTGAGCAAAAATATCTAAAATCCTACTACCGGGAGAACAATAAGAATAGTTGAAGAAGAGGTAGATTTTATAAAAGAGTTTTGTTGTAAAGTTGAGAGAGAAGGAATAGTTGAATTAGCTAGCGCATTTTTTAGATTAAATTCCTTAAGAAAATAATCTAAATACTAATTAAGGGGGCGCTAAGATTTAGAATCCAAATAAAATGCTACTACTTTCTCTAGAATGATAAAGTTTTTATTTTCTTAACTACTCAAAAAAATGAACCAAACGTGATAATATAAATTTTAGAAAAAAAATTATTTTTGCAAACAAGAATCAACCAAACAAGGCCATATTGGATTAGGTATCATTATACAAGATTGTAAGTAGATAAATAAGGTGATGCTCAAAAGTAGGGTTGGTAGGCCAGGATTGTGCACCAACGACGGAGGCTAACAGTTAATGCAATCCACTGTTTATCAAACAAGACCTGTCTTTCAAGTGTCTCCAGACGACACTCGTATCATAGGCAAGTTCATTAAAAAGGTTAATTATATAAATTGAATTTTAAAATATATTTTATAACATCATTTTTCATTTACTCAATATATCATATTAATTACAAAAATGTAATTTAAAAAATAGTAAATGATAATTTTAAGAATTAAGAATTGTTATTAAACTAGCAAACCTTCCAATGAAAAGAACCTTCACCCTGCTAGGCAAAATGTGCTCCACTTCTACTACTAGGGGTGGGTCACCACCTGGCACCACTGCCCTTTAGATGGAACATTAAAAGCCTCCAATGCCTAAAAAGATGCAACCCAATTCGACATCTTAGTAAATTAGTGGTTACTGATTCGTGCAAAGTGGGGGGGCCATGCTCTACTCTATATTTTATTACCAAGACCTTGATTCGGTGGTTACATTGTATTTGGACTAATCTGAATAAAATTATCTGAGATTAGCCAATATTATTTTTTTTTCTTTGACCAGAGTATCCACCGGCGGGTTTAGTGACTAATCTCCTCGCTGATGAGAAGGCACCTCACAAGATGAGACAGCTGGCCCAAGGATTTAAAGCTACTTCATATCCAAAGTCAAGGATCGAACCCCTGAACTTTAGTTAAGGATAGATGAATCCCTTACCACTCAACCACACCCTTTAGGTTCATATCATTACATTTTTAAATAGCCTTTCAAGTTCTATTGTTCCACCAAATTATATCTAATTGGTCCCAACACACACCATGGAACAAAAGCAAGCGATCCTAATCAGAAACACTTAAATATTCTTTTATCATGTCATTAAACATGATTTGAAGATGGAATATTACTAAAACTTTATCAGATTTGCCATTCGAGTCAGTAATCCATTAATGAATATTAAAACTAATATAGATAGATTCTTAAATCTTTTTTTAATTCGGTGACTTAATAGTCAGAGTATTTGACAAGCGAGTGCCCTTTTATCCACTCCCTCATATTCAAGCATAGAGCGCCGTGAACCGACAACCCAACACTGTTTTTTTTTAAGAAATTGACAACCCAACACTGTTAACAATATAAATATCAACAAGAGATATTATTACATGATTAATCTAACTCTACTAAATAATAAACAATAGGCAAAATACCTTAGCACATTGATGGATGTTTTAAAGACTGGATAAAAAGTTAAGCCGAAATGATAAGAGAAAAGATTCAATTGATACTAAACTATTATAAAATTGATTAAATATTGAATAAAATTAAAAAATTTAAAATATGTATTAATAAATTGATTGATTTTAATTAAAAATTTATTAAATTAAATCGAGCCAAAAAGTTAAAATCAAACTAAAAAGTTGGAATGTTCAAAGTTTTTATTATTTTTAAAATAGTTTAATAATAATATAAGCTCCAATAAAATTAAATATTTGTCAATTTAATTTATTATATGTTAAAATTACTTTATTAACAATTTTTTAAATTATCGTGGTATTTCAAATCAAACAAACATTCAAGATTATTTATAATATCACTTTTACATCAGGTGTAACAAATATTATTTTAATAAAAATAATAAATTTTAGATATAAATAAGTTTTTAAAATATTGATTTTAGAATAATATTAATAATTTAATTAACAAATACTGACATAATTCTAAAAACAATATTAATTTATAACTAAATGAAAGATATTATTAATTAAATTTCTAATGTTATTTTAATATAATTTTCACATTTTATTTAAAATGTAATAGTTATCAACTTAATATGGTTTGAGTGTAAGTGTAAATGTGTAGTATTAGAAATTATAATCATGTGGCTTCTCTTGCAGTGGAGTCTAGATTTTCTGTCCAATATTATGGTATTTTATTGTGTCCAATAAATCTCAGCCATTTATTTATATAGGATCCGCATGGGATCCGCAAAATAAATGATTGAGATTTCATAAAACAGAATAAGGCAAAGTAAAACTGGACAAAAAATCTGGACTTCTTGCACTAATCTTAAGCAGTGGCTGCATATATTTCAGGAACTCCTGGTGGTGACCGTCGACTTTTGTTTATTGTTTTATTCCCTTAGAGAGGAAAAAAAAAAAGAAATTATAATAATGAAATAAATCGTACTTTTTTACTAACATCAATTAAAGGTAAGGACAATTTTCACGGGGCGGAAGCCATGACATGGGACATATTTTCTGTGCGGTTTTATAGTTTTTTATTTTATTTTATAAATTTTAGTTATTTATTTTAGAATCTTTAGATACTCTTTTTTTTTCTTATTTTATAAATTTTAATTATTTATTTACATACGTTTGAATCTTTAGATACTCTTTTTTTTTCTTATTTTATAAATTTTAGTTATTTATTTACGTACAAGTTTAGAATCTTTAGATACTCTCGTAAATAAAATAAGAAGAAAAAAAAGAGTATCTAAAGATTCTAAACTCCATGACATATGGTCATCCGACAATAAACAGATGGAAAAAAGAAGGAAATTAGCAAAACTCGCAGTCTTATTTGTCTCTCTCGACGAAGCAAGACTTTGCAGTTGCTGCCGACAAGGACTAAGAGAAAGGTCAAGTGTACAAAGCACAAAACGCTTCAGGCTCCAACCTCTCCCCTGCCAGCTCCTTGACTGCTCTTACAATGGCTTTTGTCATCCCGTTTAGATGCAACCCACTCTACTTCATTTCATCTAAGAGCTTCTCGATCTGCTGTTTCCCAATCTAACGCCTTCAAGCGAAGGGACCTTATACATTAGCTCCGACCCCATATTTCATCATCTCCCTCAACAACTCCAGACCCTTGTCAAATTGTTCAAGTGTGCCGTACCCTCTGATAAGTGTATGGCATGTCACAGGATTCAGTTTTGGATTGCTTCTGGCAGAATCTTACAAGCCTCCTCCATCTGACCACCACTTGCCAAAGCCAAACCAGCAATTGTAACACTATAAGCATACACGCGTGGTTCCAGACCCCTACTCTCCAAAAGCTTCATCGTCTCTATCGCCTTCTCCATATCTCCACCTTTCGCGTAAGCAGTAATTACTCCATTGAAAACAGCTCTTCCAGCAGGAGGAGGTCCTTCAGTCATCATTTTACAGAGCAACTCCTTAGCTCCATCAACATCTTTGATCCTACACAAACCTCGGATGAAATGGTTTAATCGTGTACTTTCTTGCGTCTCCAGGAAAAATCTTCCAAAATATCCAGTGATAACTTGACGGTTTCATCATTTAGAGAGGGAGATATACAATCAGAACCTTGACGAGAAGACAAAACCCGTACGGAGAAACGGGAAGGAATTGACGTAGGAGTAGCCTTGTAGCCAAATTTCGAGTTGCATGTACGGAATTGAAAACTATGAACCTCCAACATTCTCTCACCTTGTTTGGTCAGATAATAGTTGTGAGTTGTGACCGGGCACATGAAAACGGCTAAAACCCTACTTCTAAGGAAGAAAGAGCAACAGGAGCCAAAAGGCGCTGCAATATCCCTAATCTCGTAGTTTTCAGATAACCACGAGAGCTTTATGGTCATTTCATGGTTCCTTCGATTTCTTGATACAATCCCCCCCCGACTCCCTCCCCCGGCAAGATATTATGTATAATTTTACGTTATTTTATTATGTCTCTTTAGCTATTTAAATAAATACGAGATCCGCATAAATAAATGGAAGAAATTTATGAGACAGAATAAGACATCATAAAATATGACAAAAAATTTCAAGAAAAGAGTTCATAATTTTATAGTATTTTATTCTGTCTCATAAATTTCAATCATTTATTTATACAGATCTCGCGTGAACCCCACACAAATAAATACGAGATCGGTATAAATAAATGATTGAAATTTATGAAATAGAATAAAATATTATAAAACTAGAAAGAGTATTAAAAAAAAGAGTTTATATTTAATTTAATCCCGCGGTTCATGAGCTGACTAACGTACGCCACCATGCTCAGCGTTACATAATACTTACGTGTGGCAGCGACTTTCGTTGTAAATTTTACGTGCGCTGTTGTTACAAAAAGCCGCAGTTCACACCCGGCGCTCGTTAGCCAGTTCCCTCGTCTCTTACAATTTCTCACCAATATCTT
This sequence comes from Erythroxylum guanchezii, assembly GCA_025629825.1. Classification (NCBI taxonomy): domain Eukaryota; kingdom Viridiplantae; phylum Streptophyta; class Magnoliopsida; order Malpighiales; family Erythroxylaceae; genus Erythroxylum; species Erythroxylum guanchezii. The sequence continues at coordinate 4,683,119 of JAOTAX010000002.1, forward strand.
CCTCGCTCACTCTCACTCCACCGCCCTTATCATCCCTCAAAATGCGTACCGTTTTATCGTTGCGTTCTCTTGCTTCCGAAAACCACCTGTTCCTTATTGTGTCAGCACACACCGACACACGCAGGTCTTAGAGAGAGAGAGAGCTTTTGATCCGTTGCAGAGACAGAGAAAGAGCACAGGTTGATTACCTGAATGTATTGCTTGTTCCGGTATCATTCTCGTTTTCTGAAGCTTGCAGGGATCTGTAGTTTTTCAGTGGTTTGAATTGGATTCGATTTCAGTTACTCAGCTGAGCCTGAGTGTAACTTTTTTTTTCCCTTTGACTCCGATCAACTTGCAGGATTTGTACGGTCAAGCGATCTGTTTTCTCATTGTTTTGAACGTGAGCGAAGGATTGGTAGCTAGAGATTGAGGGAGAAAGAATAGCGCGTGAAGGTCGTAGGTGTTTGGAGGTTCACTCGTGCGAGTTTTATTGTTTGACCTAGCGAGGTCCGTGAAAGAAAAACAGAGCAGAATGCCTCATCGAACGACTTACTTCTTCCCTAGGCAATTCCCGGATCGGTCCGAGTTAGATTCATCTTTGAAGCAAGTGTTGGTAGAACAAGAGAAGAAGAAGGTCACCAAATATGCATTCATAAAAAATGACCTCAGAAAGCCACCGTCAAAGGACTTGTTTGGCAACAAAAAACCTTCTTCTCCTCGAAGTAATAATGATGATAATATCGCATCCGATCTCTTCACGAGCAGCGACGACGAGAAGTTTCAGCAAAAGAAGAAGCTCTTCGAGGACGACAAGTACCAAAAGAAGAAACAACTTGCTGCTTTCTGCAATTGGTTAGCCGAAAGAAAAGGTGCGAGGTCGAGTCACGTGAAGTTACGTCGCCTGTCACGTGACGAAGATCGCGAGCTCTTACTCTCGCCGGAGACCGAGACCTTTCCCGAGGTGGTTGTCAAAGAGAAGGACGTTGATAGGAACTTTGATCGCGAGGTCTCTTTGCCGAGGTTATCGAGCGGGAGCAGTTATGCTGGGAGCTTGTTCTCGGGGACTACTTTGGACTGGAACTTCTCGATCGATGCTAAGGACACGGCGACCACTCTATTGTCCACCGCCATCACGACGACGAGGCACGAGGAAGTGGTGCCGGAGGAGGTGGAAGCGGGGGTGAAGGAGGGGGCGGGGAGGACCGAGGATGACGTGGGGGTGAGGGCCAAAGAGAGTTATTTTTTGCAGCTTACTTTGGCTAAGAAGCTTAGTTTCCAAGCTGCAATTGGTGGTGAGTTCTTGCTCTTGGGAGACGGTGGACCTGAGTTCCACGATGCAGAAAACGTTTCTTATCGTCTCTGGGTACTTTCTATCTCACTCATCATCTACGCTTGTAGTGTTAACATAATTTCAGCGATCAAACAATAGGGTAGCTGTTAATTGACATGCAAGTTGGTGCTACGGTCTATTTTTTGGTTCAGGTTAGTGGATGCTTGTCATACAATGACAAAATATCAGACGGCTTCTACAACATTTTGGGGATGAATCCGTATTTGTGGGTAATGTGCAATTATGCGGAGGAAGGAGGCAAGCTACCGTCTTTGATGTCTCTCAAAGAAGTTGGGCCGAGTGAGACGTCAATGGAGGTAGTCGTTATTGATAAACGAGGTGATTCACGTCTTAAGGAACTTGAGGATACGGCTCAGGAGCTATATTGTGCATCGGAAAATACGATGGTTTTGGTAGAGAAATTGGGCAAACTCGTCGCCATTTGCTTGGGGTACGTTTAAACTTTCTCGTCCATTTAATACTTTGAAGTCTTGGACGTCATGTTCAACTATTCTGATGTTGAATTCTTAGGGGAAATTTCCCCGTGGAGCAAGGAGATCTGCACAAGCGCTGGAAATTCTTCAGCAGCAAGTTGAAGGAATTTCATAAATGTATCGTTGTACCCATTGGCAGCCTCTCTTCGGGACTTTGCAGGCACCGGGCAATTCTATTCAAGGTGATGGTTCACGCTACTTGACCACTTTTTTTTGGGGGGTGAAGAAACAGATTTTGTTTCTGAAAATCTACTCGACTATAATTTTTCACGAGTAGGAAAATGTCTTTTCTACTGTATCTTGGCTGGTTGGTGTGGAACTTTTTCATTAGTTTGTATTAGTCGACAGCCACTTACCGGTCTAGCTGTGTACGTTAGCATAATTTATGTCAAGAAATTGTGTTGGTTTTTGTCTGTTTGCTTTCCTTCTATTTTATTTCACTTTTCACTAACAAATCCCAAATTTGTTGAAAGTTGAACTTTAGTGTAAGATTATATGCCCGGATTCCCATATCCTAACGGCAAAGAACAATTTTTAGAGAGAAACGGATGTTTGAACGGGTGTTTGACACGAGAATGCAACTGATTTAGGAGCTTCAAGTGTGACCCACACTTTGCATAGAGCACTCCATTAGGATTATTATTTCCCCTGATCATTCAGTGAGCTATTTGAAGCTTGTCATGCTAACGCAAACTGTTTGTGAGAGATCATTGACATCACTTTTTAATTTTAAGTTTGTCAGAAATGTGAGATTATCTGTTTGACATTGCTGCTGGGATTTTATGTTGTTCCTAGAAACGGGTATTTGCAGCAGGCAGATGCCTTCTTTGTGTGCCTGTAGATGACTCAATGTCTTAAATTGGGTGAGCCCATAAATATTTGCTAATACGACTCTCGGTTGAATACCGTTTAAAGGCAACTACTAATGGCCAAAGACTCTGTGATCTTATGAAACTAATGGAGGGAAACAACTAAAGGTCATTCATATTTTCACAACCTACCACTCTGAGAACGTAAAACATTATTTCTATCTCTTCCCTCAATAGCTTATATGCCAAGTTTGGCCACCTTTTTTAATTTATCTTCATATTATGGTAGTAACAGCGTGGACCTTTTCCCTGTGTGTTGACCTCTACAATCATACCTAGGTCATCATTTCTCTTGGTCCAAGGATGAGGTTTATGGAGGATAACTCGTTATGTGTTGGTCTGCAGAAATTGGCAGATTACATAGGCTTACCATGTCGAATAGCTCGAGGTTGCCGCTATTGTGTAGCAGATCACCAGTCTTCTTGTCTTGTGAAGATTGAAGACGATAGACAATTTTCAAGGTTGGATGCTTTCACTGTTCAATTAATTCTGAATTTTAAAAAAAATCTCAACACTCTTTGTCCTTTTTTGCTGAAAAATATTTATTCTGCAAGTGTCTGTGCTAAGTTTCTGGGCATTATTTCAAATTTTAGAATACGATATCGCCTATATCTTTCTAATTCTACAGGTCTTTAAGAATTTGTACTAAATAGAAAGTGTAACTGTAATTGAACTTAAAAAGGCACTTCATGCTCTTATAGTGATTTGCAGCTCTTGCAATTTGTACCTTAGGTTTATTGTGCATCATATAGACGTGCTTACCTTTTGCAGAGAGTATGTAGTTGATTTAGTTGGACAGCCGGGGAATGTCCACGGTTCAGATTCAAGGATCAATGGGGGATTTCCGTCCTCAATGCCTTCAGCATTTAAATTTTCTTATGTACATGAGTTCCAGCAACCGTCCTTGGATAAGATATCGTGCCAGATTCCAGATTTGAAGAATTCCTGTGTTGTTCTTGAAAAACCTCGATGTTCAGGTATGCTCTAGGATATTAGCCTGGAAAGTTTGTTTTAAACATCATGCAACAAACAAGACAGACAGCTTAATAAATTGATGTGAGTGTACTCTCTAAATAAATTGTGTCAAAAGGAAGACTGCATATGATAGACAACCACCCTTTTGCAGGCAGTGAAAAGGAAGACCAGGAAACAAGGGATGAAGGGTTGTCAAAAGATCTTGGGGTTTCTTATCTTCAAACTGATCAAGCTTCTTTTGCGAAAGAATCATCTCTAGTGGCCTTGGATTTGGGAAGGAATGCTGTAGCATTTGATGCTTCTGCATCATCTACGTGCCAATGTTCAAGGATTGAAGCAAAGCAAGTTTTTGTTCGTAAAACGTATAAAAAGGAGATTGTCATGTCTGGAAGTCCCAGCAAAAACGATTGTAAGCAACTTAAAGAGAATACACTCAGTCAACCACATATCGAGGATGTTGGGAGCAGAGTTGACCATCGTAGCAGAGCTCTGGCTATGACCAACCCAATTTATTACAATCTTGAGCCTTCACTTGCAATGGACTGGCTTGAGATGGCATGGGATGATTTGCACATCAAGGAGCGTGTTGGTGCTGGTACATCTTCTGCTGCTTTTCTATTTCTTTGTTTGCTGCGATTTTGAAAGGAACGAGATTCTCAGTATAATATTAAAGTGCGAACGCAAAATTTATATAAATAAATAACTAAAATTTATATAACAGAATAAGTCACTATAATATTAAATAGCAAATCCAGACTCATTTTGACGCTATTAGAGAACTCCACCGCTGCTAAAGGGCAAAATTTTAATTATGCACCTTTTTTGTTTCGTGGTTGTTGTGCAGGTTCATTTGGGACTGTGCATCGGGCTGAATGGCACGGATCGGTCAGTACACTGTAGCTTGAACTTAATAGTCGATTATTTATCCAGATTGCAAACTTGAGTCGAGTGTGCATCTTTGGACAACTGTTTTGATTGCGACTTTTCTGCAGACAGGCTAGGGCAGCTTTTTTGTCTTCATTCTCTTAGCAATAAACTCCACTTTTCTTGTGACAATCCAGGATGTTGCTGTGAAGGTTTTAACTGTCCAAGATTTTCATGATGATCAGTTGCGTGAGTTTCTAAGAGAGGTATTTCTTGTTTGTTAGTTTTTAGAAAATGTATCTACTTACTATTGCCATCATCGTGTGCAAGTTTTGTCTTAATAGATTAATCATCACGTGCATGTGGTTGAAGTATTTCCTCTTCGTGGTATAGGGCAGACATTATGCTTCCATAAATACCTCCTCTAGTGCAGTGATTTTTGTGATGCATCTTTATATGCTAGATATACCTGACCACTGCTGATTTGACGACTGCCTGAATATTAAAATTTTAATTGTTCTTACGATCAGTTTGATGATTTTGAGTTCTTGTCACCAAAATTAGTATTTTTGTTAGTAAAAGGAGTTAGTAGTGAATCAACAATTACCATTTTAACAGGTAGCAATAATGAAACGTGTCCGACATCCAAATGTGGTTCTCTTTATGGGTGCTGTTACAAAGCGTCCACATCTATCTATTGTGACAGAATATCTCCCTAGGTAACATCATCCAGTTATTTTCTCAAAATAATTTGATCTTCAGATGTCATGGTTCTTACCCGTCCTGGTTTAACAGGGGCAGTTTATTCCGCCTCATACATAGGCCTGCTGCAGGAGAAGTGCTGGATCAAAGGAGAAGGTTACGCATGGCTTTGGATGTGGTCTGCATTTATTTTTAGTATCTCTAATTTTTTGGCTTTTCTTTTCAGTAAGTTGTAACATTTTTTCGTTGTTGAAATCAGGCAAGGGGAATTAATTATCTTCATTGTCTGAACCCTCCTATAGTGCATTGGGATCTGAAGTCCTCAAATTTGTTGGTTGATAAAAATTGGACAGTAAAGGTAAATGGTTGGAATTCTGTGGAGAATTTTGTACCAGTCCTGACGGTATACACTTCTAACTTCAACTCCTAATGTTTTGTTCAGGTTTGTGATTTTGGGTTGTCTAGATTCAAAGCAAACACTTTAATACCATCGAAGTCAGTAGCTGGAACCGTAAGTCACTCTTGTTGTCTCTGTTGATGGTAATATGGATCGAATACATTTTAATCAATTGTGTTCTAGTTGTTCAAAGCTACCAATTTTTCCATGTCATCCATGCTTCTGGACGTGATAATATTTTCGATGTAATAAATGAGCACAATATATCTTTAGCGGCCTTCTATTTTCAAAAAAAGTCCTTTATTTGCTGTAAAACTTTCTTATACCTGTGTTAGTATGCCTTTTTCCATGTTCGATACCCCTTAGGATCCTCCTCCTCTCTTCGGCCCCCTTATTTTTCATTCGGTTGGAACGTGTTGAAAGATATTAATAACTATATCAAACATTTTTCTGGTTGAATGTTTACTTGGAAGTGCTTGAACCACCTTCTGACTTTCTTATTCTTATTTTCAGCCTGAATGGATGGCTCCAGAATTTCTACGGGGAGAACCCTCAAACGAAAAATCTGATGTATACAGTTTTGGAGTCATTTTGTGGGAGCTTGTGACCATGCAGCAACCTTGGAGCGGACTTGGTCCTGCCCAGGTATATAATGAATGTGCCATTGGAATATGTATTTAGCTTTCGCTACATTTTGGAGTTAAAAAGTATTTCTAGAGAACATAAATGATCTAAGATACCTATACTCTTTGTGAAGGAGGGTGGATGTGGGATAAAAGCTTTTCAGGCCTTAACTTCCACTACCCACTTAGCTTTCTAAACCACTTCAATTACTGATATTTCGTAGTTTTTGTTCTGGGATCTTATAGGTAGTTGGAGCAGTGGCTTTTCAGAATAGAAGTCTTCCCATCCCAGCAAACACCTCCCCAGCTTTGACTTCTCTTATGGAATCTTGCTGGGCTGAGTAAGTATCCTTTTTGATTGCCCTTAAATATTTATTTGCTTGCATAGAAATAAAATAACCTTCCTAATGTAATACGTCGCTTTATTTGTTGGGCAGCGACCCAACCTCTCGGCCATCGTTCCAGAACATTGTTGACACTTTGAAGAAGTTACTAAAATATCCAGTACAGTTAATACAAATGGGTGGTTCATAAGAAAGAAACCTTATGAACACTCTTGCCCACTGTCAAATATTTGATTTTGGTCGATTTGGACTTCGGAGATTAACGGTAGCCATGTTAAATCTCTCCTACTAACCGAACCTTTTTGGTTCTAGAAACGTTTAACACCCCGTTTGCTTAGCAGGAAGGTAAAGTAAATTTGTAATATGATTTTTCGGAAAATAAATCTATGGAAAGTAAAGATATTCATATGTTTAGATACTTATAAGAATTCTAATAGAAAAGTTGAGTGGATTCTTATTATAGTGTTTGGTATTTAACAGTATTTCATGGAATGTAACTTAATTTTGACTTGTATTTCTAATTATTAGTTAAGCTACGTAATTTAATCCGGATAAAGATTATAAAGTGACTCAATAAATGATTTAAGTAAATAGGTCGAAGTTCAGGTAGACAATGGATCTTGATCAGTGTTAGACTAGACCTATATCGGACCTGTGATAGAAAAGCCCGATATAGATGTTATAAATAAAGGTTAAGGTTTTCTGCAGTTACTCATGTCATTTATAAGCAAAAGGATTCTCCAACCCGTTAAGAGAGCTTACGTTTTGAGAAAATTATAGAAAGGTTTTACCACGTCCTGGTGAGTAGTTCTCCTGAAGGCGGCGGTAGATTCGCATTCGTTTCAGTTTCGGAAAGTTCGTTTGAAGTTACGAAACTAAAATCAGGTATTTTTCGCATTTTTTATTTGTTGTCCTTTCAAGTTTGATCTAGGATATGTAACTAAGGTCCCGTTACATGTTACATGTGGTATTAGAGCGGTGGCGTGATCGGGTAGTTAAAAACGAAGATATTTCGATTTTTTTTCTCTATAAGGTTTTCAGAGAACAAAGTTCCATTTTTCAATTTTTTTCTTGCTTATTGTTGCATGAAAATAGTATACATGTGTTTAGCCTTGAAAAACAAGGTGAGAATGAGCCCATGAGTGCAACAAATTGGCCTGAATCTCCTCGAGAATATCCTTTTTTCGACAAGGGGATGAAGACCGTCGGGCAGTTGAACAGTACAATCGAATGCACGTGCTAGACAGCTGGCGACATGAGTGTGGACAACGTTAAGCACATGCACCAGACGATCGTGTCACATGCGCACCCCAGTTGCAGGCGTGTGGATGTGCGTCTGTAGTAGACATGTGTGCAGCACAGGCACCCTGCCCCGACTAGTGATTGACGCAGGGTTTGACGTCATTTCTGTGTCGAGAAAACCAAAAATTTCAGATTTCCTATAAGAGTACCTCGGGATGTTTTGGTCAGTTTTCGGATTCGAGAAATTTATAAAGTGAGTTTTTCATTTTTCTGAATTTATTGCATTAGTAATAAACTAAAGTTTTAACTTTTGAAAAGAAATTAAGGTGTTCTGAAGCCGATTTCGAGTGAATTTTCATGTTTTAGATATCATATGAGGGAGATACTTTAAGTTTGTGTGTTTCGGGTTTTATGTTTAGTATTCAGGATCGCATGATGGTCACTCAAAAAAGGAATTAAAACATTCTAAAGTCATTTTTGAGTGAATTTTCGTGCAACGAAGTTGTCATAAGGGAGATACATGAGGTTCTAGTATCTCAGGTGGTTGGTTAAGTATTCGGTGACGCACGATAAGTCACTCTTATGATTTTTTTTTGGTATGAAAGTCCCAAATGAAGTTTTCAGATAACGTCTTCAACACTAGTGTGTGACAATGAGACTATGCATTCGAGTTTTTGCATTTATTGATGTTACATTGTTACATACTCTATGCCCATAAAGGATGTGAGGATAATATAAAGATGTATCCCTTGTGTTTGTAGACCTTTTGAGTACTGATGAGGATGTAGTTACCAAAGTGGTCTTTTGAGTTAGTATTTTGGATTGTTCTACTTGGTGTCTCTGGTCTTATGTTTGGTTATTCTGCTCGCACATGTTGGCCTTACATGAGATTTTGAGATACACATAGAGACATTAGATAGAAAAAAGTTGTCACTTGAATGATCTGTTCGCCTATAGGTGGTAATGTCATGAGAATTGATGGTTTGTATTCTGATCACTTTTATATAGAGGTCTAGTTACATATATTATATATTTAGCCCACAGATGTTTCATAATATATGTGACAGGATTCTCGGTACAAATACTATTTAATGACTTTGAGTATCGCTAATGTCCTACAATTATGCTCATCTAAATATTGTCATTTTACAATCACCTTTTTGTTCAACAATTACAGTGTCACCATTGAAACCTTGATCGGTTTCAATACGAAGAAGTGGATAGGGAATGTATTGAATGTTATAGAGATGACTGAAATTGATATGGTCATATGTACGGATAGGCCATCTCCAGCAACATCCATGATCTCGATAGCTCATAAAGCAACTTATGCAGCCTGGGATCGATCTAATAGATTATGTACGATGACCATTAAGATATCCATACCTGACCATCTGCTTAGAGGACTTTCGGACACAGACATAATGAAGAAGTTTCTTAATAATGTCTCCTAAAGGTACACGGTCTCATATAATGTTGAGATAAGTATCTTAATGAAAGAATTATTCTCCATGAGGTATACAGAAAAAGGGGAAGTGATGGAGTACATATCAAGAATGATCCATCTTTATAGTAGACAAAAGATGCTGAATATTCCTTTTCCTGATATCTTCATAGTTCACTAAATTTTGAATACACTCCCTCCAGAGTTTAGTAATCTGGTGATGACATATTATTCGCTGGATGACGAATGGGAATTCAATGATTTGATTGCCCATTGTGTTGCTGAGGAGGAAAAACTCAAGCTTGCTACTTCTACAGCCTTCGAAGCAACTAAAGGGAAGGCAAAGATGAAACCCATTAAGTTCAAAAGTAGAAAGACTAATTCTTCTTCACATGTTGATGCTGGTAAATCCAATGATGGTAAAGATCATGAGGACATAAAGACGTCAGCAATATAAGGCCTAGAAAGAAAGACTAAGACCATCAGGTAACTCTTTGGCTTATCAATTTATGAATCTGATTTTGCGATAGTCGTATTAAGTTCTTGGTGACTAGATAGTGGAACATCTGATCAAGGTACTTCCATAATGTAGGAGTTCATATCCAAGATAGAGCCAAATAAAGGGAAGGAGAAACTGATGGTTGACAGCAATGAAGAAGCGGATGTAATATCTAGAGGGGATATATGTACTGAACCTTGTTGTAAGGTTCATTTTAGTTTTACACGACACATTTTATATGTGATCTTTGTATCAATTTTGGACAAAGAAAGTTAACGTTTTGTAATTAATGCTTCTGTTATAATTTGTTGTTAAATTCAAAACATAATAATATAACTTTCTTATCATATGGTTTGTATAGAATGTGTCTTACCCCGAATTAGATATATGTTTCTTCGTATCTTGCCAAACAAGTCAAGAAAGACGACCCTAATAAATGATAAGTCATACATGTTGTGGCAAAAAGGTTAAGCCACATTACAGAGCTAGGATTGAGAGATTGATTTAGGAAAGCTTTTCTCAATTCTAGATTATGATGATTTGAAAATATGTGCTGACTGTAGCAGGTGTAAGTTGACTGAAATAAGGATAAAGAGGTCAACTCGTGTTTTTGGTTTGTTGGGTCTGATGCATATGAATATCAGAAGACCTTATACAGTTATATTGTGTAATTCCAAATGTATTATGACATTTGTTAATGATTATTCCCGTTATAGTTATGTGTTCTTCTTAAAGATTGAAGATTAAAAATTAATTGAAAAAATTCATCAAGATAGTCAGATCTAATCGTGGAGGAGAATATCATGATAAATATGATATTTCAAGACTTGAAAAGGTCTGTTTGCTAGATATATGGAATCGATTGAAATAGTGACATGATTCACTATGCCAGACATCTCTAAACAAAATGGAGTGTTGCCGAAAGGCGTAATCGCACCCTAAAGGAATGCAGAACTTGACTAATCTACTTGATTATTTAGATGTCTGAAAATTCAGCCTTACACATATTTTTGTATGGGATTGCCCTACTAGTTAGTATAATCCTTATAAAGATAAACTGCATGTTCGTTTCGCTCATTGCTACTTAGTAAGATATATCAACCACTTAAAAAGCTACAGATTTTACTATAGAGAAGGAGGGACTAGAATAGTCTAATCACAAACAGCTAAGTTTCTAGAATATGATGTCTATGATAATGGTGGGCTCTTTGACCCATTAGGAGATAGCAGGATGGATACTACAATCTTTACATACCTGCCACCCATACAGTTAAGTTTGATAGATCTAGGTCTGAGTATCATACCTGTACAGGAACAAGAATTCATAATTGTACACACAGAGGTTCCTAGGGTATAAGATTTGATGCAATTATGTAGATCCACTAGAGTAAGATGACCTGCTATCTCATCTAATTACATAGTCTATTAAGTGAACAGAATTATGATATTAGACATGTTACGAATCCAGTTACTTTTACAGAAGTTGTTTCTTGACTCAATGTGGATTTGTGGTAGGATGCAATTACTGATGAGATGTAAGCCATGAAGTATAGTAAGGTTTGAGAGCTAGGTGATTTGCAGCAGAATTGCAAATCTGTCAGTTGTAAATAAGTTTTAAGACCTAAAAGATTTTAGGATAAAGTTCAGCAGTTTATGAGCTCGCTCAGTTACTTGATGGTTCACTCAATAAAAAAGGTTGACTTTAATGTTACCTTTTTTCTCATGTCCTCTTAGGATATATTTTAAGTGATTATGAAAATTGTATCTCATGATGATATAATGTTACATCAAATGACTGTCAAAACAGCTTTCTTGAATAAAGACCATTATGAAGAGGTCAATATGTGGTATAACCTGAAGGATTTCAAGATCTAGATAGAACTGACATAGTTTGTACGTTAGGCAGATCATTATATGATTTACATCAAACCTCCCGAAAGTGGTACCTTATGTTTGATGAGGTTTGACCTCTTTCGACTCCATGGAAAATAAAGATAAAAAGATGCGTGTATCACGAGGTCAGGGCGAGCAAAATTATCTTCCTATTATCGTATGTGGATGATATATTGTTCACATTGAATAACTTCACCATATTGCATTAGGTTAAGCAACTTTTGGCCAAGCATTTCAATATGAAGGATCTTAGTGAAGCATCTTTTGGCTTAGGCATGCAGATTTATCGAAACAGATCTCAACACTCATCAAAACTCTTACAGAGTGCATACATTGAGCAAATGTTACAAAGGTTTAATATGATTGGCTGTAAATCTATCGTAGCTCCTATCTCTCATAGTGAGATATTATCTTTGACACAGTGTCTAAAGAATAAAGTAAAGAGAGAGGTTGTGGGGAATGTTTTATGTTCTAGTGGGGTTAGTAGTTTGAGATATGCCCAGGTATGCACTAGACCTGACATTGCATTTATTGTTGGACTGTTTGGTCAATATCTGGTTAACTCAGGTATAAATCATTAGGATGCAGTCAAGTGAGTGTTGAGATACTTAAAGGGAACTAAGGATTATACATTGACATATAAAAAAGTCAACAGTCTAAATCTCGTAGGAAATTTAGATTCAAATTTTAGCTATAAGTCTGAATGATCGAAAGTCCATTTAAGGTTACATTTTTATGTTTGCAGATGGAAAATGTCGTAGAAGAGTGTCAAGTAGACACGTGTGACTTTTTTGACTATGCATGCAGAGTGCAAGTTATGGGGCTGCTTTATAAATGGTTTGGCTTAAAAACTTGATTTCAAAGTTGTCTGTGGTTGATTCAGTGTCTAGATACTGTGATAATCTTCTTGTTATGTTGTTTTGTAACAAGAAGAAAAAATCATAGGGTCTTAGCATTTGGAGGTCAACTACTTGACCATAAAGAAATTGATACAAAAAGGTGACAATAAGTTTTTGAGCATTTAAGGACTGAGGAAATGTTAGCCGATCTTTTAATTAAAAGACTTTGCCCACTAGTGATTGTGAGATAAGTATACAGTATGGGTGTTTTGAAGTCCTTAGACACTGTTAGTTAGGGGTTCGTTATGTTTGCTCCATGTACATTTGTACATTTGATGTATTATGACGGTATAATAGTTCATCAATAAAGATAATCATCGTTTATCCTCAGTAAAACGTGTCATAGTACATTGTCATAATACGTATAAAAGTTTTAAGATTTGTATTCATCTTAAGCATTTAAAGGTCATTGGACATATATATAGATTGACCTTGAGCCTATGTCATTTAGACGCATACAATTTTATATGGACATCCATAAAGTTTGACATGACATAGAGGGATATAAGTTTTCAATCTCATAAAGGTTCTTTATCGCAGTTTAGCATTCAGTTGGAGAACATAAAGGTTTTCTCTGATGCAGTTTAACATTTGGTGAGAAGAAACAAGTTTTCTCTAATGCTGTTTAGCATTCGGTGAGAGAAAACATGATTTCTCTAATGCAGTTTAGCATATGCGATTTAACATAAAGTTTTGAGAAATCGAGACCTACAAACAAATATGATACATATTAGATCATACAGGTATCATCATAGTTTGCCATACTTCATTTTCCCATTCATGTTAGTAAGGTATTAGATATGCGTGATTATATTAGACCTGTGTCACACATGACACATGTGTTTGATATTTTTCGGTATCGAAAGCTTTGTAGGATGGAATGAAGGACTTTCGTTATCTTTGGATCAAATGTTTTGTTTTTAAATATAGTTGACTAATACAGTAGCGTAACTTAATTGAGTTTTAAAATTGTTTTAAACTTGAATCAATACTGCAATTAAGTATTGTCTAAGAGGGAGATTATTGGATAATTTTGACATTTCCCATAGAGTTGGACAACATTTAATTGCATTTTTCAGTTTTTCAATAACTTATCGGTTAAGTTACGTAATTTGATCCGGATAAAGATAATAAAGTGACTCAATAAATAATCCAAGTCAATGGGTCAAAGTCCAGGTGAAAAATAGATCTCGATCAGTATAGAACGGACCCATATCGGGTCTGTGTTGGAGAAGCTCGATATGAACGCGATATATAAAGGTTAAGGTCTCATGCAATTGCTCATGTCATTCGTAAGCATAAGGATTCTCTAGTCTGTGATGGAGAAGGTGGATATGAATGCGATATATAAAGGTTAAGGTCTCATGCAGCTCATGTCATTTGTAAGCATAAGGATTCTCTGACCCGTTAAAAGAGCCTACGTTTTGAGAAAACTATAGAAAGGCTTTACCGTGTCCCGGTGAGCAGTTCTCGTGAAAGCGACAGTGAATTCGCGTTCGTTTCGGTTTCAAGAAGCTCTTTTGAAATTATGGAACTAAAATAAGGTATTTTCTGCATTACTTCGTATATTGTCCTTTCACATTTGATCTGAAATACGTAATTAAGGTCCGTTACGTGTTACACATTCCATATCCTCGAGTGTCTGAAAGGATTAGGAGTGGACCTGGTTTTGTATGTGTTGTCGTATCGTAAGCTATAAAGGACATTGTCATAAATGTAGTAGCAATCCAAGGCTCCATTCTAAGTGTTTTAACAAATTAAGTTGTTGGTCTGAATCTTTAATGAGTTGCAGCATGGTTTGGCTCAGGACTTAATGATTGATGGCCAGGTTTCCTAACTTTAGGAAAAATTAGCCATGAATTAAGAAGACGGAGGAAAACAAATTTCCTACGGTTTGGATTTAGTTTAGTGTTTGAATTTTAGAAATTTATGCCATCATCCTTGGAAATTTTATTGATGTTCATTTATCCACGTAGAATAACAAGTGGTATAATTGTACAACGTATGTGTCAATGTCCAATCTATACGTTGTCGCGTAGAAGTGATATATTCATATATTTGTGTAGCATAACACGAAATATAATTGTGTCATGTATCTGTTAATGTTATTTTCATGAATCACATTCAACATATTTTTTTTGCTTATTTCGCGAGAATTATGATATATATTATATTTCTGACGATGTTGTTACAGGTTCGTAGTATATCTTTACTGCATAAATAAATTCATACCTTATTAACTTGCTTAAAATGTAATTTATTTAATAGTAGGACTACATATTGTGTTATATAGGATGTGAAAGTAGCTAAATAGATTGGTTCGAGAATGTATGGAAGATAGTCTTATTAATTTCTTGGTTTGAGAATAAGGACTAAACTATTAACATGAATCAAGTTTGAGTTTTGAAATAAAGTCAAATGCGAAGTTACAATGTAGAGTTTTTAATTATAGACATTGCATTGGTGCAACTTCTGTGTGTGGTGGATAATTATACTTTTAATTGTGATTGATTATGATAAACATGGAAACACAGTACGAAACCAATTCCTTTTTTGTTTTGGAAGTTAAGTAAGGAATACATTTAATCAAAAAGTGGAAAGTACATAGGAGAAGATATACAACTCTTATAGTTAGAGTCTATACAAAATATAGAGCTAGTTGCGCAACTTTTGTTAACTAAGTACCAGCTTTTACTAAATACTCAACTGTTGCATGAGTCGGTCAGAAATATCCTGCAAAGAGGGCACTGATAGTAAATTCATCTGTAGCTTGAGATAAAACTCATTCCAACTGAATTTCTTGTATTCTTCTGTTGTCACAAAGATCTTGGTGTTCCTCATTCTCCAAATGAAACGTACTAATATGACAAAGCCAATCTTGCCATATAACTCTCTTATTTCTTTTATTTTTCTGATTTTTTCCTTATAGAGTTTTTGTTACATTATATGTTGTTGATTTTATATTAATCATATGATGTATGGTCTGTAAACACTTTGATCATTGTTATTATTTTGGGAATACGTGGGTTAATTTATAAAGCAAATATTAGTTGTCTACTATTACAAAGATCTTATGTGAAATATAATTTTGATTGTATTTGACAAGATAGAAGAGACAAATGAGTAAGTTGGAGAGTGCGAATAATGAAACAATTACAATAAAAAAAAGGCATTACATAATAGGTACGAGCATAGTTGAAAGTGCAACTATTATTACCTTTTTATTAAGGCATTAACATAAATAAAGTGGCACTCTTAAAAGAGTAAGACAACATAATTTATTGATTAGACTCAAATAAATAATGTTACTTTTAACTTTTGATTAAGACAATAAAACAATGTCAAACTTAGCAATAATATATTGAGTGTAGCAACATTTTGAATATTTATAAAATACTGAATTAATCTATTTTAGTCAACAATTTCTAGCAGTAGCGATATGTTAATATAGAGGCAACATATTTTATTGGTAAAGGTAACAAACTTCAATAAATATTATTGTAACATTAAAATTATAAAAGACAACAAATGAGTCAACCTAGAGCATCAAATTTTTATCGAAAATGTAATAACAAAATTATGACATAAAGGCAATGGCTTTCATTTATTAAGCTACAAATTAAGATTAATAAAAGGTAATAGAATTACACTTAAAACGTAAAAAAATCATGAATAACCAACCACTTGAAATTATTTTAATATTCATGAAGACAACCATATAGATTATTAAATGTAGCCATGTATATATTAATATATACTTTAAAATATATTTTTTTAATGCCAATTACCAAAAAAAATAGATTTATATATGTAACACCCCACTCCCGCAGGACCCGAACCCGATATCGTGGGTGATACCCGAGTTTGTGCCTCACGAGAGTGGTATGCTAGAGCATTCGAATACATTCAAACACTCAGTATAATTTTTTTTATATGCTCATATATGCGGAAATCAGTAAACAATTTGGGCCCGCTTTAATTTGTAAACATTTTAGGTCATCATAATACAATCACAGTATTTAGCCATCGAATGTACAAAAATCCATAAT
>JAOTAX010000002.1:4714907-4729790 GCA_025629825.1 Erythroxylum guanchezii
CTCTTCACCAAGGACAGATTAGTAGTGGATCACATTTTGTTTTCCATTCCACGAGACCCCCAAATTTACAACAGGGAGAGGGTGACAAGGAAGACAATTGCGCGGGCAATAGTACTCTTTCTCCAATTATCTCTGAGAGTGAGTTGGTTGATGGGGGTATTCTGGTTGACAATAATGAGAGGGGACAATCCCATATGGACTTGACTGCCTAATGTTTCTGTCCAACCTATTACATTTATGATTAAATTCAATATCTTAATGTGGAATATCAGAGGTGCCGGTAATAAGGTGGCAAGACGTTACACTAGGGATTTTGTTCAGTCTAATAATGTTGATATCATGGTGTTGTTGAGACTAAAGTGTGGTTTGAGAAACATAGGTTCCGTTGGCAACGAATGGGTTTTGATGGGTATTCCATTCGTGACCCGGTTTGTCGTGCGGGAGGCATTTGGATTTTGTGGAAAACGAGCGCCTGTCAGTTCTCTGAAATGTGGTCCACCTCGCAAATGATTACTGGTTCTATTGCAATGGCCAATGGACAATCCTGGATTCTTACGGCTATTTATGCGAGCACCACTACCTCACTTCGCGAGCATCTTTGGAATGACCTACATGAGAAGCTTGCAAACCGTAGTCAACCATGGTTTATCATTGGTGAAATGAATGATGTCATGTCCCGTGAGGAAAAACAAGGTGGTTGTTTTTCCCAGAGTAGAGCAGATACATTTACTAACTATCTCCAGCGGTGTAATTTAGTTGATTTAGGGTACGTTGGGCAAAAATATACCTGGGTTCGGAATTCATACCCCAGAATTGCAGAGAGACTTGATCGGGCAGTTGCTTCGGTGGAGTGGAGAGTTTTGTTTCTAGAAGTGGTTGTTTGGCATCTTCCCCATGTATATTCTGATCATTCTCCTCTCCTGGTTAAGTTGGGTGGAGTGACGAGTTATAGGGGTGTTCGTCCTTTCCGGTTTGAGGCTATTTGGATAACGGATGCTAGGTTTGCTGATGTGGTTAAAAACAATTGGGATGTTGCGAAGCATCCAGCTGAGGCTTTAAGGATTATGGAAGAGGCATGTAGGGATTTCAATCTTTTTGTCTTTGGGAATATCTTTCGTCGAAAGAGAAGACTTAAAGGTCGGATTGATGGCATTCAGCGCTGTTTGCAATTCTATGATTCGCATAATCTTAGAGGTTTGGAAAAGGAGCTTATTTCGGAGTATAATCATACTCTTGTTCAGGAGGAGATCCTTTGGTTTCAGAAAAGTAGAGAACAAAAACTTCTTTTTGGCGATCGCAATACTAGATTTTTTCACGCTTCCACAGTGGTGCGTCGGAAGAGTAATAAAATTGAGAAGTTAAAATTAC
This sequence comes from Erythroxylum guanchezii, assembly GCA_025629825.1. Taxonomy (NCBI): domain Eukaryota; kingdom Viridiplantae; phylum Streptophyta; class Magnoliopsida; order Malpighiales; family Erythroxylaceae; genus Erythroxylum; species Erythroxylum guanchezii. The sequence goes on from JAOTAX010000002.1 coordinate 4,716,276, forward strand.
TTGCAACTGCGGAGTGGTGTGACGATCCTGCTCTGATTAAACAGGAGGTGTTGAATTATTTTCAAGATTTGTTTGCGAATTCAAAAGGTAGTGGGGATAGTAGTGTTAGTTTGAATTATTTGAAGCTGGAATAGGCTGCTGTGAATAGCTTGAGTGGGCCGGTAAAGAGTGAAGAATTTGGAGTGCCCTCTCTACCATGGGTAATCATAAACCTCCGGGTTTTGGCATATGGTAGGGGAGTCGATGACTACTATGATACGTCAAACTTTCGAGATTGGTAATATTGATGATCGGCTGGCTGAGACGTTATTTGCTTTAATTGCGAAGGAACCCTCTCCTGTCTCTATTACAAAATTTAGACCGATCAGTTTATGCAATGTTAGCTATAAACTGATAACGAAAATTATTGTGAACAGATTGCGTCCTTATCTTAAGGATATTGTGCATCCTTTTCAAAGTAGCTTCATCCTGGGTCGAAGTACAGTTGATAATATTCTGATGGCCAGGGAATTGATTTATACGATGAAGCGGTCAAGGAGCAGAAAGGGCTCTATGATGGTTAAAATAGATCTTGAAAAAGCTTATGACCGTATTAATTGGGATTTCCTTTAAGACATGCTGATTGATTTCGGTTTTCCAAATGTCATTATTTCCCTTATCATGAATTGTGTTCGCAAATCTTCTCTCGCAATCTTGTGGAATGGTGAATGTCTCCCTTCGTTTCACCCTATAAGAGGTATTCGTCAACGTGACCCTCTCTCGCTTTATCTCTTTGTTTTGTGTATGGAAAAACTTGGTGCAATGATTACTTCTTCGGTGGAAAGTAGAAATTGGGCTCCTATGTCTTGCTCTCGTGGTGGTCCACACATATCTCATTTGTTTTTTGCTGATGATGTCATATTGTGTGCTCAAGCTACTACTAATCAACCTCAAGTTATCAATAAGGTCCTTGAGGATTTCAGTGCGGCTTCGGGCCTGAAAATTAATGTAACCAAGTCAAAGTTCATAGTTTCGAGTGGGGTTTCCAGCTCTCAACAAGAAACTATTGGAGAGATACCTGGAATTAAATCGGCTGAAAACCTAGGTAGATATTTGGGTTTTGATCTGGAAGATGGCAGGAGGTCTACTGCAAATTTCAATCATTTGGTGAATCGTATGAATCAAAAGTTGTCTGGTTGGAAAGCTAGCCTTCTGAATATGGCTAGTAGAGTTACCCTTGCTAAAGCCACACTTAATGCAATGCCGAGTTACTTAATGCAAGTCACTTGGTTCCCTACCAAAGTGTGTACTTCAATTGATCGGATTGTGCGTGATTTTATTTGGCACTCCTTTGAGGATAAAAGAGGAGTGCATTTACTTTCTTGGGATAAAGTTGCTCAACCGAAAGCTGCCGGTGGCTTAGGTATTCGTCAATGTCGACCTGTGAACATTGCTTTTTTGGGTAAGCTCGTTTGGAGTGCTCATGAAACTCTTAGGAAACATTGGGTTAGACTTGTTTGTGGAAAGTACGCCTCAAACCTGACAATGTTGAACTGGACCAACAGACCTAATTGCTCTCCACTTTGGCATGACCTTCTGAAGGTTAGGGCTGAGATAATAGAAGGTTTTCGCTATAAAATCGATGACGGCCACTTAGTTTCTCTTTGGCATGATCCTTGGTTACAGAACGGATTATTGATTGATCGTATTCAGTCGGTAGATGCGAATGACTGGGATTTGATGGTTGGCGATATATTGGACAATACATGCACTTGGAATTTTCATGACCTTCATACAAATATCCCGAGCGAAATCATAGACGAATTCCCTTCCATTCGTCCTTCGATGGAATCATGGGCTTCTGTTGAGATAATTTGGGGGACATCTTCTACTGGTCGCTATTATGTCAAGAGCGGGTTTCACTGGTTAACGGCGGTAGATCCTGCTAGCGTCAATAACTGGGGGTGGATTTGGAAGCTTCGGGGGCCGGAAAAAGTGAGGATCTTGAGCTGGCTCATATGGCATGGCAAAGTTCACACTCAAAATCTTCGGGTCAGGAGGGGAATTGAAGCTTCAGACTTGTGCAAGCAATGTGGGTCTAGTACTGAAACGATCCCACACCTCTTTCAAGATTGTTCGAAGGTAAAGGACATTTAGCAATGATATACTGGCTTATTTTCGGATACGTTGGTAAGCACCCTTAATTTTTCTTCTTGGTTTAAGATTCACTGTCAAGATGGATCGGTGTTGAGGAATGGTTGGCGGAGTGATATTAGTTTTCTTGCGATTATCTGGTCAATCTGGTGTATTCGTAACAGAGAAGTTATTGAAAATGTTGAGATAAATCAGTTTGAATGGGAGCACCTTGTTCATAATATGATTCATGAGTAGAACTGTTATCTGAGTTTGGACGTGGGTCGTGTGCACAAGTGCACTCGTTTGGTTGCCTGGCAGCCTCCAAGAGATGGTGCGGTTGCTTTGAATGTCGATGGCAATGTTCTCGGTAATCCAGGAGATGCGAGTATTGGTGGCGTGCTTAGAGATAGCTATGGTCATTGGTTGGGAGGGTTTTCTGAATTTGTTGGTCGTGATTCGAATATGGGTGCAGAGTTATTAACCATTCGTACTGGTTTACTTGTTGCTTGGAATCATAATTATAGAAATATTTATTTGTTTTCGGACTCATTAGAAGCTCTCCAGTGCTTGGAAATTACAGACTGAAATTTTCACCCCTACGATAATTTAATTGGTGATATCAGAGCTATTCTGGATTGGGACTGGACTGTAAGTTGCGAACATATTTTTCGGGAAGGGAATAGTGTGGCTGATCTTCTTGCTAAGCGAGGAAGCCATGGACGAGAATCTTTTCAATTTTGGATTACTTCTCCTACTTTTGTGAATGCAGCTATTCTTGGTGAAGCTGTAAGCGTTACGTTTGAAAGGGGCTAGACTCCTTTGCTCTTTTGTCTTTTTCTTTTCCTTTGTACCTAAAAACAAAAACAAAAAAGGAAATACCTGCCGTCTTAATAAGTGTTTTTTTTTTTTGGAGAAATTAAAAGTTCTCTTTAATAAATGGTGAATTACAATAGGTAAAGCTCGGGAAACACATGCTCCCATAACTCAAAGGATCAAAACGGCGACGTGCGCACGTTACAGGAGAACCAACATCCAAAAGGGTAAAAAACAGTTAATCCCTTTACACCAAAAGACCCGACATTTCCAATTAGGGTTGGCGAGGAAAGCGACGATAGCGAGGAGCATAATCAGGTGACGACTTGCATCGGCAATCAGTGGCAGGTAATGGTCATAGAAACTTGATTAAGAAAGAATCTTTCCAGAGCACAACTCATTTTCTTCAAATAACAGTGGGGGGCAGATCGCGTTGATGCAGTTGCTGTCGGTGAACCCAGATGAAGTTGCGATGTAGATAAGTCGCTGAATAACTTACCCTCCGTCACGTCTTCTGTTGACTCTCTTCTCTGAGAGATGAAAATCTATCTTTTACCCAGATCCTGTGCCAGGAGGGGGGGAGGCGAGCTGGGGTTTCTGCTTTGATGGAATTAGCAGATCGCTTCAGATGGGAGCAGCAGATCGCTTCCGATGGAAGGTGGTCCAGGTAGCCGTCTTAATAAGTTGATTTAACGAATATTCGTTATTATAAGAAATCACAGGAACATCCCCAAAATCAAAAAATCCCCAATTTGATCGCTCTTTTGGTTCGTGAGCTAGATCCCGCCTCTCTCTCGAACTCTCTCTCTGAATAAGATAAAGATAGTAAGCACCCGCCAGTTGTTTGTTTAAATTCCTGTGCCTATTTGTTCCGTCGAAGTGGATCCAAAAAAGATGTGACTTTTGCCCTTCAAAATTTGACGATTGTGATTGTGTCTAAGAAAAGAAAATCTTTTACAAGTTTGTATTGTGATTTAATCTGTGAGATAGATGGAGGACTCAGAGAAAAGAAGAGAAAGATTGAGAGCTATGCGCACTGTAGCTGCTGAAGCTGAAGGATTTGCTAACGTCGAAGCCTCTGCACGGCCTAGTTCGCTTGCCAATCCACTGCTTGAAGACCCCGTGAGTCTCGGGGCTCCGGAGGATTCAGTTTCCAGTCAAAGGTTTGATTTTTACACCGACCCAATGGCTGCATTTTCGACTAACAAGAAGAGGAATGTAGCTGCCAACCACACACATTCAAGTACTAGTGGTTTTCCCGTTTCAGGGTTTTCATCTCCCCATCCGAGTATGTTTGCTCTCACAAATGTATGTTTTTTGTGTGTGTATGCATGTGTCTGTGGAATCTCTGTTCTGGTACTGTAGAATGTGGTGGAGTGAACTTATGGGCAGTAGTTTATGTCATTTAACAATTCTCTTGCTCTCTGATACTGAAATGGTTTGAATTACACTTGATCGTAATTGTCTTAATCGACTTTGTTTGTTAGAGATGAGAACACGGATAGACACAGAAATTGTTGGGATCCAATTGTTCTAACTTATGCTCGTCAATCACAAAAGCTTGTCCATCTTCTCGTTTAATGAAACGAAATGGAGTCCTTTTGTCCTTGTGCTGTAGATAGAATATGTAAAACATAACATATGATATACTGCCATCCATTTGGTTATTGCGGTTGTTAGCAACCATTTCACCAATGGGATTCGAGGAATCAAACCCCAGAAATCAAAATCAGTCGTTACATTGAGGGAGAGGACAGACGGGAACATTGTATTTTCTTTAAAACTTTCCCCCTATTTGTGTGTACAACCAGAGCATATGCCTGCAGTGATGAGAGTCTTGGCTTCAATCTGGTTGCGGGTACATTTATTATTATTATTTTTTGTTGATGAAGAATTGTTGTGGTCAAGGCTTGCATTAGTAACGAGCTGAAAATGTTTTGGATATTTTGTTACTACAAAAAGGGAAAGGAACTTTTCTGCATGCTTCAAATGAATGTGAATTACTTCTAATTTTTTTATGTAATTTACAGGACCTGCGAATCCTGATTCAAACTTTTTGCCTGTGCATCAAATGCATAGCAGTTACACACCTAATAACAGATTGTATCAAGCACATCTTCCTCATGAGAGTGCAGCTGCCTATACACAACCAAGAGGCATGGTCAATTCTTTTCCCGTCCATCAGGGGATTCCTCCAGCAGGCTGGAATGGTTCTGGTGGCCAGACTACCAATTATAATTCCATTCCCCAAAGAGGATTGACTAGTCCGTACCCCATGCATCAAGTAACCCCTGGTTTTGGATCGGTGAGAGGCAGTAGTTTTAATTTTGCTAGAGGCAACGCCCATGGGTTTGGAAACACTCCTTTCCCGGGCTCGGTACAACAAGGCTTTCCTGCTTCTAATTCAGGAAGAGGTCGGGGAAGATGGCATGGTGGCAGGGCCAACTCAAGTTCTAGATGGAGTGGTGGGAGAGGACAAGCTTTTCATTCCCATAAACATACATTACATGAGACATTTAAGCCCGAGTCTTTTTATAACAAGTCTATGGTTGAAGACCCATGGCAGCATTTGGAGCCTGTTTTGTGGAAGGGTTTAAATCCTACCATGAATAGTTCAAATGTCCCTGGCTCTTCAAATTCCTGGCTTCCAAAATCTATTAGCATGAAAAAGCAAAGAGTTTCAGACTCCTATAATAAGTCCAATTCTCAACAAAGCCTTGCAGAATACCTTGCTGCCTCACTCAATGAGGCGACCAGAGATTCCCAAGCAAATGACTCCTAACTTGGACTTCATATTCACTTCACTGGTGAAAGTGATTCCCTAAAACAATTACTTCTGTTTTCTCGGGAGAACAATGAAAGGAGTGCACGAGCAATACTGGGTCATTGATCCCTTTCTCTACTTGGGTTTTAGCGTGCAGACTTGGAAGAAGATTTGCAGTAGTGTTGAATCTGTTGACTATGAAGTCTTACGCAGGTTTTAGATATAGCTTTCAGGATATAGAGTAATAATCTGGTATGCTTCCCCGATATAAATTAGTTTGTTTGCAAATTATTCCTGCTTACATAATACGTTTCTTTGTCTTACGTAATATGTTTCTTTGTCAGTGAGTTAAATTTCTTAGTCCTGCTTGTTAATGAGAGGATGGTGACTAGACCTGAAAACCTTATCATTCTCTTCGTGCTAACTTATGATGAAATGATGGTTATATGTTAAGATTTCGTGTTTAGTATTTATTGATCGTGGACTTGTTGGATTACCAGATTATAACGCCCTCCATGATTGGCACCTGCAATTATGAAAAACTTACCAATTGGACAATCACTAACCTAAAAATTGAAAAGGGTTGATGAATGTGCTTCAATAGGTTGTTGGGAGGCTGTGGCGCTGTCCAATTTATGAAGCCAATGTCAGGATACGCAATCTCTTGGGAAGGAGATCGTCTGTTCACATTTTCTGCGCCATCTCTGTCCCAGCCCTTCTCATCCACATGTTTTACACGATCCATGTGAATGGAAGGAGTTGGTTACGGTACTTCACCAATTCAAAGGTGCTTCTGCTAGAAACTTAAATGGATGATAATCAATTTTAAATTTAATTTGTGATATAAGATAAAAACTATACATTATAAAATTATTACAAATATAATCTATTAATTACATTTTCTTAATTTTAATTTGAGACATAAGATAAAATATAAATAATTAAAAATATAATCTATTAATTAATTATACTAATTACAATTATAAAACCATGTATGCTTCCTTAGAAAAATTATTTTAATTCATCAATTAATTAACCTCTTCTGAAAATACTTCTTATTTATTTTATTTTTAATTTATTATAATTTACATATATGTTGGCATGTTTTAAAATACGTGAGTTAATAGTGTTGAAGGCGTAATTATGAAGTATTATATTTATAACAAATTAAAATTTTATATATTTAATTAAATCGTAAAGTTGAATATAATTTAAAATATAATTTATTCTGAATTGAAATAAACATTGAATGCGAAATTATATTTAAAATATATTTTTTAAATTAAAATTTTAATAATGAGAGCAAATGTCAAGGTTAGGGTATAAGTAATGCGACTTCTAATTCTAGAAGCATCCATTTCTTCATTAATTACAGAGCCGACGTTATGTGCAGCTCGTGACCACAGGTAAGTCTTCTTCCTCATTAAATCCCTCAACTAACCCTAAGTTTGCGTGTAATTAATGGATCCAAAATTAGTCAGCTCCAACAATTAATGCCACCGTTATCGGTTGGACAGTCTTTATCTAATCACTCATCTTTAAAAATTATATTGAGATAGCATATTTAAAAATGTTTAATTTTTTAAAAAAATTAATTTATTATAAATTATAAAATTTTTTGATTTAGTTATTAATTTTTTAAATTTATACAAATCAGGTAAACATTATTTTTACTAATAAAAAATTAAATTTGAAATATACAAATTTTGTCATTAAATTAAAAATCTTAAAATTTTATTACTCTTTTTATTTGTTATTTCTTAAGTAGTGGGTAGGAGGTAATCACAATGAGCACTTTCTCCTTTTCATCTATTCATTTTACTTATATTGACTCGATCAGTCTGCTCTCTGTAGATTTGTCCTCAAGTCTAGGAGAGCAGGAGTTGTGTTGCTTTTCAGTACTTGCTAAAAATATGAGAGGAACCAAATTTAGGCACTTCCATGTTTTCAGGAGCTGCATTATAAATGCTGTTCCATTTCAGACTTTAGCCAAAAAATGAACAGATCCAAAATCCTCGGATCTACTGTCTCAAGTTTATTGTCTACAACTCTCAAATCAAGGAAATTAGACTATGGCTCTATAATTAAAATTTGAGATTGATAAAAAAAGTCAACGTATTTAATACATAAGACTTCTCATTTTTCCGGGATGTAGAGAGGGCCATAATGTATGCAATCTTAAATTTGTATTTTTTTATAAAGATATTGTTTTCGTAACTTAAATATGTGACTTTATAATCACAAAGAAATAATTTACTAGTTGCTTCAAAGCTTACTCTCAAAAAGTCAACATAACAAGTACACAAAATTTCTCGCTTTACGAAGATTGGAGGAGGATTATCAATGTATGTAGTCTTCCTTTGTAATTTTTACAAAGAGACAGTTTCTATTATACGAAACTATAGGTAATTTCTCAAAATACTTTTATATAAAATAATTTAATTCAAAACTTCATTTTGTTAATGTCATCAAAAAGTATGTGAAGACTGAAAGATTACATGGCATCCTTTTTTTAACATGATTTTAGAGTATCAAATATCTAACTACATTTTAAGTAAATAATTATTTGTGAAAAATATGTTGATAAAAATGAAAAGTTAAGTAATTCTTTCAAACGTCAATTTTCACATGATGTGTTAAGTTTTCAATATTAATAAATATACTTTCTAGAATTAAATTATTCGATTTTTAAAATTTTATTACTTAATTAAATTTTTTAAAAAGATTCAACATTAAAATTAAAAATTTTTGATTTTTGATTTTTAATTGGTTATTTCTTTAAATACTATGCAAGTTACAGTTTTTGTTTTTTGGTTATAATTTTACGGATTCCAATTGATTTGACAAATTTCACATATGCAATAAATTAAATTTTTTAAAGATTTCTTCTAATTAATTTGGGATAATAATAAACATGTAAAAAATACAAATAAAAATAAAAATAAAAATAAAAAATATATAACAAGGTAAAAAGTAAAAATAAAAGATAAAATAAATAAATAAATATACAGAAAGAAGACATATTATGAATAAATCAAACAAATCATTATAAAAAAATATTTAAATTAATAAGAAAATATTAAATTAAATAACTAAAAAAGAAGTATTATATATATTAAATATTTAAGTTAAATATAAAGCATAAGACTAGAAAGAAAATACTTAAAAAGACCTATAAAAATATGAATAACTTGTTTATGTGAGATATTTTATCTATATTTTAGTACGTCAAAATTTTATATTAAAAATAATATTTTCGGTAAGTTTCAACGTGACTATATCGTTCTTTATTAGTTTCTCTTAATTATATAATAAGGATGTACATCCAACTCCAAAAGGACATCTTCGTCTCCACCACATATTGTAAATAGAGGAATCTTAAATTGCCCGCACGGGTAGCTTGGGTGGCAAACTAACAGGGTCAATTGGTACAAGATCCTAGGTTCAACTCTCGGTAACGGGAGAAAGTGACCACTCTGTTAGTGGGCTGCCCAAGATCAAACCGTGATTCAAACCTCCAGCGGTGGTCGGGCCTGCGACTGGGGGCCCTTAAGGTTGGGGATCAACCTTTTGGTACAAGGAATCTTAAATTAATGTATAAAACCACTAGATATATAAATGTTTGTTACATTGTGGCTATTAGAGAAAAAATTCATAAAAAACATTTTTTAAATATAGCCAAAAAAAAGAGAATAAGATACAATATATTAATATTAAAATAAATATTATATTATTTACTAACTTTAAATTTATCTTTTCTAATATAATAATAAAATTAACCCTTTTTTTTATTATCCACGAGATATCTTAAGAGGGTTTCAATTATGGAAGGACCCCTTTAAGTTATTCACATTTAGACTAATTTTCGCTCGATTCGGATAGATCTTTTGTAAGAGGCAAAACTCTGACTCTAAATTTTAAACAGCTGCATATATAAGAGTAAATTTGAACCCACAGCCTTACTTTGTCGGAGAAAATAACTTACCGACTTAACTGCAAAATGGGATTTAATAAAATTAACCTTGAAAAGTAAAACTATAAATTTACAGGGCGAAGTCGAGTTTCTACAAGTCTATATATGGATACATTTATTTGTTCACTGGATTTCTAATTCCTTGCACGAACAACCTGGACTTTGTTCTCTTTATCAAAATGGAGTCCAACATCCTTGGAAGCCCAGTCTTCGGCGTCAGGATGTCGTCGGTGGTGCCCGGAGAAGTGACCGGTGAAGGCAAGGACCCTGAACTAACAGATATGGACTTAGCTTTGAAGTTGCATTACATTAGAGGATTGTACTTTTTCAAGAGGGAAGCAGTTCAGGGTCTCTCAATCTATGACCTGAAGGAGCCAATGTTTCCTTGGTTGGAGCTGTACTTCACAACCTCAGGAAGGATTCGGAGGACGGAATCAGGCAGGCCTTTTATCAGATGTAACGACAGTGGTGTTCGGATCGTCGAAGCTCATTGCGAAGAAACCATCGACCACTGGCTTGCAAGGGATGATCATCATTTACTTGATCATCATCTTGCTTACGATGGAGTTCTTGGGCCTGATTTAGAATTTTCTCCGCTGGTCTATATCCAGGTAACAGCTTATTTATCTTTTAACATGAAAAGTTCTGCTCCACATATAATTAGGATGGCCATAGACAGCAATTTCTGAGTTTGACAGCACAGTATGTGGCTGCCATATTTACCTATCATCTCTCTACCACTTAACCTCCAGGTTTAACGTTACTAACATCCGAAATTCTTTCAAGGTAATTGCAAGAAGTATCTATAAATGCCCTTTTGAATGGATCAAGTGAAGAAATCACAGATCAACAAGCAGAGCTCCATCTTATGTGATACTTGTTGGTTGTACACTGTATATATAGGAAGCCCGCAAATGCATAAAATCAAATGGATTGCAGAGTCAGTGAATTAGTGCTAGGCCGCCGGTGCTAGACCATTCCGGTGGCCGACTTGACATGGGAGGATTCGGTCATTACTGCATGTTTATTTTGGTGCTGGGAAAAGTCTTGGAATGCCAATTGAAGTTTATAATTTTGCTAAAAGCATCTGTGCAAAACTTATTGCCCTTTTAGAGTTTCCTCGGTCTTATCGTTTTTGGAAGTTTCACTTGAACCACATATAAGCCAAGCAAGTCATTAAGAAGGGCCATATGAACTAATCAATCGAGCTTAAGTTATTGCTATAGAGCATGTAGGGCGTTACTTGGAACATTTGTCTGGATCTTTGAGCGCTGACATGTTCTTAGGTCATAGTTCAAAGAAACTTTCCAAATTGAGCTTCAAACGCCTAGAACTTTAGTTCTCACATGCAATTTCTACTTAGATGCTTTAGTTAAAGAGAAGGAATGGGCCAAGAGACCGAAACGTCTTGAAGAGCTTCAACTACCACAGCCACGTTGTGTTTTGGTTGGTGAAAGGATTATGGTTGGATGGAGAATTACATGTGGGTGAGGGTAAGGAGAGACAGACGATGGCTTATGGAGGTTTGCAGGATAGTACGTCTCAGAATATCTGCTTTCTTTAAGTCGAAAACTAAACTAACTTCCACCATAGGAAATCTCATAGACTAGCTCTTGAATATGTTCTCTTTCTACTTCTTCGGATAGATATCAACTCATAATTTGCATAGAATCACCTTTCATTCACTTTCTGACAGAATCTTGACAAAATTTTTGTCAGTTCACTTGGTTCAAATGTGGGGGAATGTCTCTCGGTCTCAGCTGGGCTCATGTTCTTGGTGATCCATTCTCTGCATTGAACTTCATAAACATGTGGGGGGAGATATTACAAGGTCACATGCCACCTAAGTCTCTCCGCTTGCCGAACCCTGGAGAATACGAAAACCCTCCTCCTGCTTCACCCAGGAAGCCATTTTCTCTGAAACAGGTCGATCCAGTTGGAGATTCTTGGCTGATAACAAACAATTCTAACATGGAAACATACACTTTTCATCTCACGCCAAAGCACCTCGAGAACATCCTGTCAAGTGTGTATGGTTCAGTCCTCGGATCAGCCAAGTTGTCTCGTTTCGACATCATCGCTGCAGTAATATGGAAATCTTTGTCAAAAACAAGAGAAGATTCAGGGCCGAGGGTCGTGACAATTTGCACCAGAAGTACCCAAAAGAGCTCTGCTAGGACTGAAGTTCCTGGAAACAACATGAGGTTCAGCTCTGTCGAAGCAGATTTCTCGGTGGCAAAGGTCGAAGCAAGTGAACTAGCCCAACTCATAGCAGAGAAACAGGAGGACGAGAACAGCTTAATCGCTGAAACTGTGAGGGTTCACCAAGGTAACTTGGGCTGTATATTGTACGGAGCAAATTTGACATTTGTAAATTTGGAGGATGCGGGTGTTTATGACCTGAAACTGAAGGGACAGAAGCCTGTTTTTGCAAATTATACGATCAAAGGGGCTGGTGAAGAAGGAACTGTTTTAGTTCTTCCGAGCAAGTCTGATAATATGACAACAAAAGATGTTGGGAGGACAATAACTACAATCTTGCCTGGAGACCAACTTACAGGGCTAAGGGGTGTGCTCAGAGAGGATTGGAACGTTGACTGAAATTTTAACAGCTACAAAGAGATACAAGACTGTAGTTAGTTTGCAGCCAGTAATTAGTTTCCTCTACTTTTATGCACAATCTGCAGGCAGTTAAATCCACAATAAATACAAGGTTTAATATGTTGGAAAATAGTGACTTGTCTTTATAAACAAACATGCTATTGTTTTTTTTGAGATTTTTTTTAATTTTGAATATTTGTTAACAGTTTAACCTTTTTGAATATGTTTCTACATTAAGAGAGATATACGCACCAAAAATATTTTTTGTGTTTTTCTTTGCAACTCTTCAAGAAAATTGTGGTTCTGTTCCAAGTTTCTGTCACGAGTATGATCTGAATCTAAACTTATAGACGCTTAGATAAGGTAGGATCATTTAACCTGATGTTAAAATCAGATGCTATGATTAAGATGACACTTTCATTGTTAAGTGTTATCAGTAAAGTATCAATAAGAACATTTTGGTACTTTGTGTTGCAAGTGCTCACTTTAGAGGCTAGCTATGTTAACCTTGAGGAATGAACGGTCATCTCGATTGCACCTTAGTCGTGCCGAAATTTGCTTTCAAGGCAATGACTCATTCATGGCACAACTATTATTTCTGATAAGTTTTTTTTTTAATTTTTCTTTACTGATTTTTATATATCCCCAACATTTTTTATAAGATTTAAGGAAGAGCCAAAAAGGCTTGATTCTCATTCCTTCAAATAGTGAAATATATATACGATTGAATATGCTATACATGGAAAATCCTATGTCTAAGCTAATGACCGTTGGAGATATCTATTTGAATTTCATACAGGGGAAGCAGATAATATTGCGGTAATAATGGCTGTGATTCTGTAGGAATCTCATCACTCCCCCTCAAGTTGGAGAGTGTAGGTTTGACACGCCCAACTTGCTAACGATTCGAAGGAATGCTTCTTTGCCAAGAGGTTTAGTGAAAATGTGAGAAAGTTGAGAAGATGAAGGAACAAATGAAGGAGCGATCAAACCAGCTTGTATCTTTTCACGTATAAGATAACAGTCTAGCTCGATATGTTTAGTACGCTTGTGAAAAATTGGGTTAGCTGCGATGTGTGAGGTTGCTTGATTGTCGCAGAATAATGTTGCAGCTTGCGGGTGATCGATGCCAAGGTCATGAAGGAGATATTTTAACCATTGAATCTCGCATAAGGTTTGGGCCATGGCGCGATATTCAGCTTCAGCAGATGATCGAGAGATGGTGACCTGTTTCTTGCTTTTCCATGAG
>JAOTAX010000002.1:4739182-4752632 GCA_025629825.1 Erythroxylum guanchezii
TGGGAGACGACCTCTTACTACTGGGCTGTCAAAATCTGGGCTTGAGGTTGGGCCTCATTTGGCCGACCCGACCAGATCTGAAATCATATGGTCTGTAGCTCCACTGTCAATGACCCATAATTTTGAAAACTTGGTGAGAAAAGCAAGAGACGTACCTGCTAAATTTGTTGCAGTTTGTGAACTACCTGAAGGGATGAGACTGAGTAGCTTGTTGACTTGCTCTTGAGTGAGTTTTGGAGTTATAGAAGTCTCATTAGATGGACTAACGTTACCATTAGTAATCTCACTTTGTGTGCCAGAAGCATTTGCTGCACAGTGAGAAGTACGAGAACGTCCCTGTAGAGAAGATGTGGAAGTAAAGCCACCTTGTTTCTTCTACTTGTATTTTAATTTGTTGCACTCTTCAATAACGTGGTTGTCTTTCTTGTAATAACGACAAAATTTCTGGATGTGAGTATTAGAATGAGTGCCATATTTTGTATTTTGGGAAACAGCCAAAGTTGTTGTGTTTGTAAGAGGTTTAGGAATTGTAAGAAGATTTCGTTGTCGTTCTTTTTGCAGCAGGAGGCTATAAGCTTTGTTGACAGATGGTAGAGGATCCATAAGGAGAATTTGACTGCGGAGTGCACCGTAAGACTCATTCACATTTTGACGTACCACATGTGTAGGGACTAACCTTGGACAATGCAGATAATTCATCCCAAAAAGATTTAAGTTTACTATAATAAATAATTATGGAAGATGTACCTTGTTGATTTGTGGCAATAGCACAAGTGAGTTCAAAGATACGAGGTGCGTTGCTTTGTGAGAAGCGTTCCTCTAAGTCTTTCCATATCTCAAATGCAGATGAGCCATAGAGGATATTGTCTACAATGTCTGGTGAGATAACGTTCAGTATCCATGATACCACCATGTCATTTGCACGATCCCATAGTGGGTAATCTGGGGATGTAATGGAGGGCCGTGACAAAGTCCCATTTCCAAGATCGAATTTATTCTTGGCATTTAGAGCCATTTTCATGGCTTGGGACCAGTTATAATAATTGTCCCCAGTCAAAGGTTTGGACACAAGAATGGCACCTGGATTATCTGACGGATGGTTGGTGTAAGGAGAGAGCAAGTTTTGATCAACAGCAACATTTTCGTGACTGTGTGGAGCACTTGAAGTTTCTGAACCAAGGGAAGAATTGGTCTTTGTCATGATACGGGGGCTGGAGATGTTGAAAAGAATGAAATTGCAGAGAAGATAATTAATGCTCTGATACCATGATAAGATTTAAGGAAGAGTCAAAAAGGCTTGATTCTCATTCCTTCAAATAGTGAAATATATACACGATTGAATATGCTATACATGGAAAATCCTATGTCTAAGCTAATGACCGTTGGAGATATCTATTTGAATTTCATACAGGGGAAGCAGATAATATTGCGGTAATAATGGCTGTGATTCCGTAGGAATCTCATCAATCTCCAGATCTGTGGCAACCTCACTATTCCGACGTACCTCCTTCCTAAGTCCAGGAGATGTCGCAATATTGCTGTCACGAGTATCACCCCAATCCAACTCCTGCCCTGTGCTTGAAGGTGTCAACCTCGACTCATTTTCTGTTCCAGCTGCAGAGTCCAATTGGGTCTTACCCAAGAAGCTCTCTGCCATAGACTCCTTCATCATGTAGCAACGACCCTTCTGTTGTGAATTGTTCACAAATTGCATAGTCCCCTTGGAGGGGGCTTTTGTCTTACTATAGCTACACTTAGAATTACAGGTAGAGTCCCCAACATTAAAAACAAAAACTTTCTGCTGCAAATTTGCTAGAGTGTGACCCAGATTAAGGCTTGGTTTGTCAACCTTGGGAGTCCCTTCACTAGCAATCTTCTTTCCTTTATTAAAAGGATTGATCACACCACCCTTATTCCTCTTCGTAACTCCCTTGAGTTTAGTGGAGTTAATCAAACTCAAATCTTCCGTCATGATACCCTTTATATGAATGCCAGTTCGAGAATCTCGATCAGCGAGATGTCCTCCATGGGTCACGCCATTTGCTGCCCCCGATTTTCCTAGATGTTTTTTGCGCCATTGTACCATCATCCACGGACCATAAGATTGATTCTTCAGCTCTCCCTGAGTTTCCGGTACACAAGGCATCTATGGCTCTACCTCAATGTCTGGACTTTGTGGCCTTTTTGAAAGGCAATCATTCTTACGATGACCAAAGATGCCACACGCGAAACAAATAAGCGATAAACCTTCATATTCAATAAAGACATCCTTACCTTCCACCTTCAGCTTGGGTTTCAATGGCTTACACAAATCCAATTCCATACATACCCGAGCAAATCTGCCTCTCACGCCTCCTTCAGTAATTTGGTCAATTTTTATGACGCGACCCACCTTCTCCCCCATTTTCGTTAATGCAATCAGATTAAAATATTCCACAGGAATATTTGGGAATCGGATCCATGCAATAATCCGCTCAATTTTATCCGAATTGGGCATAAAATTAGGCCGCCATTGACGAACGGTCAGGTAATGTCCCCCTATGATCCATGGCCCTCCTTCCAAAACATGCTCATAATCAGTTTTTCTTTGAAAACGGATAATGAAATAGTCATGCGCCAAACCAGTACCTTTGTTAGCCCCCTCGAGGTTCCACAACTGAGAAATCTTGGCATTCAGAGCAGAATAACCCAAAACTCTCCCCAATCGTTTAACAATCAAGGCATTCCTCCATGGCTTACGCATGGCCTCCTTCTCATCCTTGGAGAAGGTAACGCAATCATCATCTCTGTCCCCCATTGTTTCAGAGTCAGAGTCAATATCACCATACGAGATGACATTATGAGTATCCGGAATCACCCAATCCTCCCAGTCCCCTGCCTTGGACTTGTGAGTTCCTTTCACCATCTATGCGAAGGAGGGAGCTCCTTCTCCACCCCCTGGTTCAGCTAACTGATCCGAGTCCCCATGATCGCCAACAGTGGGATGTCACCGTCGTTTTGTCTTTTAACGTGCTCGGCGGAGAACGCCGTCAGCAATATTTGGAAGTTGTGGAGATGACGTCATTGTCTCGGTCATTGTATTGAAATCGTATACCTAAGAAGTTTGGATACCACTTTTTTGGTCAAACGAATCCACATAAGTTATCGTTATGTATTTCTTTTCTCATACTTATGACTTGTGACGGTGCACGGTCGATCCATAGCCTTTGGTTTTGAGCGTAGAGTAGTTTTAAATTTTGGAGTCAGCTATTTTATTTTATGAGGTGCTTTTTATTAATGAAGAGATTAGTCACTGAATTAGCTGATAAATATCTTGGTCAAAGATAAAAAAAGAAATGAATTTAATGGATTCCATTTGTAGAGGTTGAGTCTTTGCGGCTCTTAATGGTTTTATACATTGTTTTAAATACTGTTTCATTCTGGTCGATACCGATTAGAATATACTGTACCAACTTAAAATTGATACCAATATTTTAAATTTGGTACCAAATTTAAATATGGAAATTTAAATATGGTCGGTATTTTATGCAGACTTAAAGTCCAATTAATTTATAAACAAACACGCTATTGCATGGGTTGGAGTCAGTGGCTTGTCGGTTTCCGTAAAACCACCACATGCACAAAGCGTGCAAACATTGGTTGAGTGGGGCTAAGCTAAAATCTTTTCTGTTTTTGGGAAATATAAATTAATTGGAATTTAAGTCTTAACAAAAGTTTAAAATCTATTTAAATAAATTTAAATGATATACATTAATTTAAGTTAATTTTAAAAATATTATTTAATAATTTATTAACATAAAATAATTTTTATTAGTTATTTTAACTTCAATGTTTTTCCCGGTTTAGGAGAAAAAAAAGAAGGGACATTCCAAGGTTATAAAGCCTACGGTGAGAGGCACGTTACTTTTCCTACAATTTTTTTTTGGGATTCGAGAAAATTTTATAGACGAGTCAAGCCAGCACATTTTTTCGATAACTCAATTAGCATACAACCTCATAGATGGATCAAGCGAGTGTATTCTATTATTGAGAGCTCAACTAATTCTCTACCTATAGATAAAACTCCGATTATCTCAAGCTTTATAAAAAAGACTAACATAAAATCGAACCTAAAACCTAACCGAAGTCTTTCTTACAAATTCTTAATGGTTTTATCGACAATCGAACCATCATTTACACAATCAGAATCTGTGTTCTTAAAATCGGACTACACCGGCCGGTCCAACCGGTTGCTGGTCGGTGGTCCGGTCCGATTTACACTTTAAAACCAGTTATTAATTGACCCAATCTGAACCGGTCAATTGATCGGTCCGAACGGTCCAACAATTTTTTTTTATTTTTTATTTAATATTATATATAATTAAATATAATTATTGCATAATTATTACGTCACACCAGTTCAACCGGTAATTAAATCGGTCGAACCGATTAAACCAATGATTAATAAAACTACCAATTCAATGACCGATGCGAATTTTAAAATATTGATCAGAATAGCTACTACCAAATCTATGATTTGGTCATTTGTGATTTGGTTGCTTTGACCTTTAGTTATGTATCATCCTCGTGCAAGTTGAGGAGACAAATTTAAATAATAGGAACAAGAAGATGTACTTACCTCATTATATTAGACTCTATTGTACCGTCAAATTAAATTGGCTTGTGATCCAAATGCAATTTCTGATGAAAATGATTAGGACCATTGCGGTAAAAAACGATGCCGTTTACGACCCAAATGGTCCCTACGATAGTTACATCGATAACTACTGCGGAGTAGAATAACAAGACGATGGGGCTCTTTTATTAAAGTTTAAACACGCAAAGCAGTTCATTGGATATACGGAACGTTTTGTTCTTTTTGCTTCAAATTACACCAAAGAAGCGAAACCATACAAGATAGCCAATTATAAATTTCTAACTAATTTTATTTTTCTCCCATAATTTAAAAACCAAGTCAGGCTAGTTTTATAATAAAAATCTTGAACCAATCAATTTTTCAGTTCGATTTAATTTAATAATTTCTATTGTTAAAAATTTATCAATTTATTAATTAATTTATTGATTTTTATAAATTAAAATAAACTGATTAATTTTTATTTAATAGCCAACTTTTTCAAATAAATTTTAAATTTTTCGATAAATAGAGGTATTCTTCTTTAATTATTTAAATTTTTAAAATTTTAATTGATTTTATGACGATCTAATACCATTTAAATTTTTTAAATCTTAAGCCTCTTCTTTTACCAGTTTAATTTCTGGTTTGATTTTTAAAATTAAAATATTAGTTTTCTCCTTCAGGATTTGTCTAATTAAATAGAAAATAAACTCTAATTAAATAGAGTATTATTATTTGTTTTCTAAAATTTAGTGAATATAATCCTTAATGATCATTATTAATTTTTATTAAATAGAAAACTAGTTGGTTCAGATAATACCCAAAATATAATGTAGGAAAAAAAAGAGTTCAAATCTTTTATCTAATTTTACTCTGTACAATAGCCAAGATTTTATTAGAATATTTGAAAACATAAAATATAAAACACCAAATAATAATAACTCAAAAAACCACCAAATAATTAGTCAAAATTTTTCAGTTTGAAGAAAATCACAATAATCCTTTTTTAATTTAGATTTTATTTTTTATAATTCTATTTCCAATTTTAGTCCATTCAAAAATCAAAATACAACTTTGCTCTCAAATAAAAGGATATGTATTCATAGTGATTTTTAAAATATTCATATAACTTAAATTTAAACAAATTTTCTCATAATTTATTGTTAAATTTTCATAAAATTTTTATACATAGCATATCTAAATTTTATTAAGTTTGTTAATAGAAAGATACAATAACAACAATTGGGATATGCAACCATACTTTTAATAGACAGAAAAACTATATTCAATAGACCTAAATAAAAGAACAAAGTATTAAAATGTACACATACATATTAAAATAATAAAGTAATATTAATTAAAAAAGCAAAATTATAAAAAGATATTAATAAAAATATGTAAACAAAATAAGTAATACCATACATACAAGACATGTAAATACATAAAAATATGTTAATTATAATAGTTTCTAATAATGTTTTCTAGTGAAATTGCCTATAATTTATGTATTCTCTTTTAATTTGACATGTTATGTATTTAAAAAATCTTTTTATTAATTAAAAATAAGACTTCGAACTATTATAATTTTATACATTTTGGGTCTTAATAAGATTTCTAGTAAATGTCATTGTTATTGTATACAATTTCCTATGTCATCACTCGTTAGCTTTAGTTAAAAATTTAATTACAAATCTTTGGGCCAGCTGTTCCATTCTGTGAGGTGCCTTTCCATCAGCGAGGAGATTAATCATTGAATCTGCCGATAAATACTCTAGTCAAAAACAAAAATAAATAAATAAATAAGTTGTAAATGAACGCGTCCAACTCCAACCGTAAACGGCCGGCGTAAAATGAATGGCTAATATGAAAAATTAAATTACCCCAAGAAATAAAAAAGAAAAGAAATATAGACGCTGGACTTGCAAGTTGTCAACGCTCTGTACTGTACATCAAACTTCGGTAAAAGAAGAAGAAACCATTAAGAGCAAATTAAATTTTGTGGCCAAGCTCCTACGTACTCGAGTGGGTCCCAACAGCAGAACTAGAAAACCAAAAAAACGTACGCTGCTACAATTGCTTCTGTTTGTCGGTCCCTACCGTCTCTCCTCTCTCCCTCTGCTTTCTCCGCTCACCCACTCTCTTCGGGTCCTCTACAGAGAAAGAGAGAGATAAAGAGTGGGAGAACGGTCCCCGTTGTGTGAACGCGAGTTTTGAATTTCACTCGAATAGCTACGATGAGTTCCGGTTCGGATTTGGTCCGATTTGTTGAATCCGTACTCGGTGTGTCGATAGGCAGTTCCGTGTCAGACTCGGTGGTTGTGGCTCTAACCACGTCGTTCGCGGTGATAGTAGGGTTGGTTGTATTCTTCTTGAAGAGATCGTCGGATCGAAGCCGAGAGGTGAAGCCGGTGGTTGTCCCCAAGTCGTTGACAGTGAAAGACGACGAAGACGATGCCGAGGCTTTGTCGGGGAAAACTAGGGTCACTATCTTTTACGGTACTCAAACTGGAACGGCTGAGGGATTCGCTAAGGTACAGTTTCTGGCTCGATTTGTTTGTTATGTGCATTTTGACTTTGCATTGGTACTTGATCCAACTTTAAAAAGAGATAAAGGAAACATGCTGTTTTTTTCAAGTCAGAGCCAGTCAACTAGGATTTACTTTTGAGTATCAAGTAACAGTAGAAGATTCTGATTCATGATACTTTTTCTTTCTAATGTTTTCATGTTAGTTTTGGTTCATAATTATTATAGACCAATCGAAATTCCGCTGTAGTCTGCGGCGGATACTGTGCTGTACGGCGTTAAAGTGGGCGAGGATTAGTCCGCTTATTTTGGGCTTCATTTCTTCTTCGTCGTGCAAGGGGGTATCTTTATAAAGTTCTAAGTAGAAGTTGGATCGGTTTTTGGTCCAAATTGGTTTGGTGGCGATTCAATCGTAAATTGTGAATATTTTCCCAGATTCCACTATCGTATTGGTCTTTAATCGAAAGAAGAATTGTTTTATAATTAACCATGTAAGGATCTATCTTCATTTGCATTGACACTACGGTTTCAATTCCAAGGTAGATAAATTAATTTGGTCCCATGTGAACTAGAAAAGGATCTTTTGCTATATTTTTGTTTCCATTTATTGTTATTGTGGTGATGCGTTCTTGATTTGCATTGGTTTAACTCTTCCTATTGTTGACAGGCTTTAGGCGAGGAGATCAAGGCAAGGTATGAGAAAGCTGCTGTAAAAGTTGTCGACCTGGTATGTATTGTTGCACCATTCTGAATTATTGTTTGAGAAATTTTCTTGTTGAGGAGTTAAATCATATGGTTTTTATGGTGATACAAAATTTGGGTTAGGATGATTATGCTGCAGATGACGATCAATACGAGGAAAAATTGAAGAAAGAGACATTGACATTTTTCATGGTGGCTACGTAAGATAAACCTTTGCATCTGATACCTAATCATGTATTTTAATCTGGAAAAAATATATGACCCCCTAATTATATTTGTGACTGAAATTGTAGCTATGGAGATGGAGAGCCAACTGATAATGCTGCAAGATTTTATAAGTGGTTTACAGAGGTTGGTGTCATTACCATAACTTCAATACTTCACACTGTGGTTGAGCCTGTTTTAGTTGGCATTTTATGTGAGATGACTTTGCCCTTATTTCAGGGAAGTGAAAAGGAAGCCTGGCTTCAACAGCTCACCTATGGTGTTTTTGGCTTGGGAAACCGCCAGTATGAACATTTTAATAAGGTAAATCTCAATTTAAGTTTTTGAAATTTGCTCAAAGTTTTTGAATAGTTGTGTATATGATGATTTATGTAGTTTAATGGAACCCTTTTTCAAAACAGATAGCTAAGGTGCTTGATGAGCAACTTTGTGAACAAGGTATGTTTTTTATCTAAATGGTTGCTGTTGTGTACTTGTTGGTTCAACACAAGAAATCTTCTGCCTGCGTGCGATATTTTTTTCAATCTTTATTCCTTCTGATACGATTGCTAAAATTGTTGCATAAAAATGCAAGTTCACAGTGGTCTTTTGAGTTTAAAATGGATGAACAAATTTAGAAAAGATCTGGTTGTATGTAGCTATTAGTTGTTTGTAGAGATGTATTGGTTGTCTGCATTTGTTAATTTTGTATTCATAATGTTGAATGTCAAAGTGACGTGACACTTTGCGTTAACTGTTGGCATCGGCAACCTTCATTGCTATTTGTGGAAGTGTTATTGGTGATTGATTATTAGGCATCATCATTCACTTACTATTTGCTATTTATATTGGTAACTTGTGCATTTCTTCCCAAAGTTGCTACATCCATTCTTGTGAGGTGTTGAAACTATAACCTAACATGACTTGTTGGCATTCCATCATACTTTTAATTTTTGTGAGGTCATATATGTGAACCAATAGATGGCTGGGATGTTCAAGTTTCTTATTATCAACTGTAAGGATAGCATATTCAATCTCTCTGACATCTTTGAATTTTCGTCTTACACACAGGTGCGAAACGCCTCATACCTGTTGGTCTTGGTGATGATGATCAATGCATTGAGGATGATTTTACCGCTTGGTATGCACTAGTGCAAATACTAGGACTATTAATTTGAACTATTGTGACATGCATTTAAACAGATGTTTCTTGCCAATCTTGACAATAGTCTTTCTTCTGAAATGGCTATATTAATTATGTTCAATATTCCTTTTCATAGGAAAGAACTATTGTGGCCTGAGTTGGACCAGTTACTCAGAGATGAGGACGACATGAATACTGCATCAACTCCATATACCGCTGCTATACCTGAATATCGATTAGTAATTCACAATCCTTCTATGACACGCTGTGAGGATAAATTCTCACACTTGGCAAATGGGAATACTATTTTCGATTTTCACCATCCATGCAGGTATAGGACATTGTGCATGTATTGGGTAACCCTGACTTATCGTTACTGATCTAGTGCATCTTTTCTTTTCTGAAGGGTTAATGTTGCTGTTCAAAAAGAGCTCCACAAACCAGAGTCTGATCGCTCTTGTATTCATTTGGAATTTGATACCTCTGGAACTGGAATTACGTAAGTTCTCATTTTAATGCCTTCAATTCATTATAGTATTCACACATGTAATCCTAATATGATTAGAGAAAATTTGATAATATTGTGAATCAGATAGCTAGCCTTGATCTCTCGCGCACATCCTAGGTCTTGTCAATGCCTACAGGCTTGTCTTCTTCTCATGTGTCTTAGAAACCTTTGAGTTTCACTCCTCAAGCCTAATAAACTTTCATATGAATGGAATTTTATTACTTGCCAATATAGTTGATTGTAGAAATTGATCTTTTGTATTGGAATATACTCTTTCTTTAGATATTGGAGTGTGTGCATGTGCTCACTGTTCTTGTTGTTTATTTTTTGTAACACACTGTTGTTTATTTTGTTAACACTGCAGAAAGGGTGCGGTCATTTTTTCTATTCATAAAATCTTCAACATCATACGTATATCCAACAACAATAAAACATAACTGTGGTGAACTGACATACATAACTGACAAATAGATAACTTTGTTAACAAAACAAACTGACATATGCAACATTAATCCAATACTTCAACACTCCTCCTTGGATCAAATGCTACTACATACTCCAATCTGCTTCTTCAACCACTCAAACCGGTCAACTTGAAATGGTTTGGTGAAAATATCAGCAAATTGATTCTCTGTGCTACAATACACCAACTTTATCTCCCTAGATTTCTGCACTTCTCGCAGATAATAAAACTTTACCTTAAAATGCTTAGTCTTGCCATGAAACACAGGATTTTGAGATATTGCTAGAGCAGCTTGATTATCCACATTCAATTCAGTCTCTCCAACATTAAAACCAAGGTCTGTCAACAACTTTCTTAACCAAATTGCATGATTTGTAGCTGCAGTTGCTGCAATGAATTCTGCTTCAGCAGTAGACAGAACCACAATGTTTTGTTTTTTTGAACACTAAGAGAAACATGCTGATCCCATAGCAAAACAATAACCGGTTGTGCTCTTCAAATACCTAAGTACTCATTTAGCAGCTTTCATATGTAATTCACTTGCACAATGCAAAAATCTTGACAACACATTGACTATATATTGAATATCTGGTCTAATGGCTGTCAAATACTTCAAACAACCCTCCAAACTTCTATAAGTTGCATTGTCTGCAGGTTCTGCTCCATCTTCTTTTTGCAGCTTCTCTTTCTGATTCATAGGAGTTCCCACACTCTTGCATTCTTCCATTTGAAACCTCCTTAGAATCTCCTTTAAATATTTCTTTTGACATATGAAAATCTCACCTAGACTTTGCTTGATCTCCATTCCAAGAAAATAAGCCATCACACCCAAATCTGTCATCTCAAATATCTGCATCAGATCATGCTTTAATTGATTGATTTGCTTACAGTCATTCCCTGTCACCAAAATATCATCCACATACAGAGAAATAACCACAATACTTCCTGCAACTTTCTTGGTATACAAAGTATACTTACTCAAACTTGTCTTATAACCCAAATCTTGTAAATAACTATCCATTTTGCTGTACCATGCCCTGGAAGGCTGCTTCAAGCCATACAACGCTTTTTTTAGCCGATAAACTTTATCTTCATTCCCTGCAACACTAAATCCTTCAGGCTGCTCTATGTATATTTCCTCTTCAAGCACCCCATTCAAGAATGCAGATTTCACGTCTAATTGAAAAACAATCCAGCCTTGCTCAGCTGCGATTGCAAGCAGTAATCGAATGGTGTCCAGCCTTGCTACAGGTGCAAAGGTATCAGAATAATCTACTTCCCACACCTGAGCATAACCCTTCACCACCAATCGAGCTTTATACTTGTTGATCGATCTATCTGCATTTAATTTAACTTTGAATATCCACTTCACACCAATAATCTTTTTGTCATTCGGTTTATCAGCTAACTCCCAAGTTCCATTTTTCTTGATCATATTCAGCTCCTCAATCATAGCTTTTTGCCACCTCTCATCTCTTTTTGGCTTCTTGATAATTTGTAGGCTCAAACACAACAACATGACATCTTTGATATATGTCAGTAAGTGATCGTGTACCTCTCACTGGGATATCATCAATACACTCCTGCAACTTCAGATTTTGCTTTCAAAAAATACACCCAACACATCCTGCTGTAATCGTCAATAAATAAAATAAAATACCTGCTCCCATTCAATGAATGTTCTGACATAGGACCACAGAAATCAGTGTACACAAGTTGAAGTTGTTCAGATGCTCTCCATGAAGAACCTGTAAATGGGAGTCTAGTTTGCATGCTCAAAAAACAAGTTTTGCAATTTGAGTTTTGCTGCTGCATCAATGGCAGTCCAGAAACTAACTCAAATTTTTGCATGTATTCAAGCCCTCTACTGTGACATTGCCCCAACCTCTTATGCCAAAGTCCAAATTCATCATACTACACTTTTAAAGCCCTCTCACTTCCTTCTTTTGGATCAAATGTGAAACACTTGGATTTCATAGGTATATTAAATAGCACTTCACCAGTAGAATTAGCAATCAAACATTCTTCATTTTAAAAAATCACCTTATATCCTCTTTGCAATAACTAACCAACACTAAGTAAATTTTAGTCTACATTAGGCATATACAACACATCTGAAATCAACTTAGATACATTAGGACCCTTAATGATCACATTACCTCTCCCTTTCATAGTAATATATTCTCCATTTCCAATTTTCACTCTAGATAAGAAACTTTCATCCAAGTCACAAAACAAACTGAAATCACTAGTCATATGATGTGTGCAGCCACTATCGACTAGCCAACTACCACTATCAACTTCTGAGTTAAAACAGGAAATAGCAAATAATTGCTCTACCTCAGTCTGTACTGCTTGTGGTCTATTTGTTTGTTGTTGTTGTGACTTCTTCTCTCTGCAGATGATCTCTGCATGTCCCATTTTGTGACAAAACCTACACTTCATATCAAGTTTCCTCCAACACTTGTAGTGAGGATGATTATTCCTACCACAATGTTGACATGGTTCTCAAGAACCTTGTTTACACCTCCTGTTATGAGTGGATGCATCATAATTTCCTTCTTTTCCTTCCTGATGATTCACCCTTTGATTTTTGTTGTTTGCCTTGATTAAATTGCTTCTTCTTCTGTCCTTCTGTGTACACTTTTGATTTGACTTGAAGAGCACTTTCAACAAGCTCATCTCTTATCATCAGCCTTCTTTGCTCCTGTGCCTGCAGTGCACTCAACAATTTTGCCAACTTAATCTCTGAAAGATCCTTTGAATTCTTAAGAGATGCAATTGTGGCTTCAAATTTTTCTGGTAGTGAAACTAGCAACTTTTGTACCAGTCTCTTATCCTTCATCTCTGAATCAAGAATTTGAATCTTGTTCACCAAATCAGTGAGTCTATCTGAATACTCCTTCATAGACTCATTGTCGTTCATCTGCTGCCTTTCAAATTCCCTCATCAAATTTAACACTTTCATGCCTCGGACTCTCTCATCTCCCTCATATTCTTCCTTTAAAAAATTCCATATTTCAAAGGCAGAACCAAGCCTCATGATTCTGGTGGAAATTGTAGGAGAGACCACTGCATAAAGACATGACTTAGCCTTTGCCTTTCTCATGGTCTTCTCTTTCTGAAACTTTAATTGATTCAAGGTTGGATTTTCAGGAAGAGGATCCACTGCATAATCTGACTCTACAGCTTCCCACATATCACAACCTTCCGTGTAGGCTGTCATTTTTACAGCCCACACTTGATAATTCTCACCATCAAACACAGGTGGTGTGATTGGTGAAAAATTA
>JAOTAX010000002.1:4752732-4766852 GCA_025629825.1 Erythroxylum guanchezii
AACACAGGTGGTGTGATTGGTGAAAAATTACTACCACTTGCCTGCATTTTTCTTTTCTGTTGAATGTAGACAAGCCTCTAATAATACATTCACAGATCCCTTTTAGATCTATAAAGCTCTGATACCACTCTTGTTTATTTTTTGTAACACACTGTTGTTTATTTTGTTAACACTGCAGAAAGGGTGCCGACATTTTTTCTATTCATAAAATCTTCAACATCATACGTATATCCAACAAAAATAAAACATAACTGTAGTGAACTGACATACATAACTGACAAATAGATAACGTTTTTAACAAAACAAACTGACATATGCAGCTTTAATCCAATACTTCAACAGTTCTTGAATTAGAACTTGTAGAGTTCACCATTGGGTTGGGTAGACATGGTCCCCAAGTTTAACAGTCTTTTTTGTTGGTTATGCTGCTTATGTCTTCGTTTTCTAATACAATTTCTAATTACCATCGTACTGTTTTGTTCTCTTTGTTATATTGTTTTAACAATGAATTGAATCTCATACTGTTATAAGTTTAACTGTCTGTTTACTGGTTTCTCTTTATTCATTATGTTGCCTCAGATATGAAACTGGGGACCATGTCGGTGTTTATGCTGAGAATTGTGATGAAACAGTTGAAGAAATAGGGAAATTGTTGGGTCATCCTTTAAATTTAGTGTTTTCTCTTCACACTGACAATGAAGATGGTGAACCACTGGGAAGAAGCTCGTTACCACCTCCTTTCCCAGGTCCTTGTACACTTCGTACTGCATTAGCACGCTATGCTGACGTACTAAATCCTCCTCGAAAGGTAGTATCATGCACATTTTAGTATCTGTTTCTAGGTTTATTCACTTTTCTTTTGCAATTACGATTTCTGGCTTCATGTGCAGACTGCCTTGGTTGCTTTGGCTGCTCATGCTAACGAGCCTAGCGAGGCAGAGAGACTTAAGTTTTTGTCATCACCTCAGGGGAAGGTTCATGAATGATGTTTTACTGTTATCTATTTTCCCGTTTGTTGTAATATTATGCCTTTTGTTTCTGTTCTGTTTTTACTTGTTTTCAATCATGCATCAATCTTTAGGATGAGTACTCTCAGTGGGTTGTGGCAAGTCAGAGAAGTCTTCTTGAGGTAATGGCTGAATTCCCATCAGCAAAGCCTCCCCTTGGTGTATTTTTTGCCGCAGTGGCTCCCCGTCTACAGCCTCGTTATTATTCTATCTCATCCTCTCCTAGGTGATTGATTGCCTTTTTCCAATTGGTCAGTTTTGTTTTTTCTTACTCTAGCAGTTGTAGTTATTTGTTAATCTACCTTATGCAGATTTGCCCCCAGTAGAGTACATGTGACATGTGCATTAGTGTATGGCCCTACACCTACTGGTAGAATTCACAAAGGGTTGTGTTCAACATGGATGAAGGTGAAAAGACTAAGCTTTGAGTACAGTTTACTCAGACAAGCTTATTAAACTTACCCTCTTTTGATAAAGTCTTTGTTACTCTCCTTGTGTGCTCTATTACTCATCGCACAACTTTGGCATTTGTGGTAACTAATGTCTTCTTTGAAAACAAACTTCAGAATGCAGTTCCCCTGGAGAAAAGCCATGACAGTAGTTGGGCTCCCATTTTTATTAGGTCATCCAATTTCAAGTTACCAGCTGATCCTTCAATTCCAATAGTTATGGTGGGACCTGGTACGGGGTTGGCACCTTTTAGAGGGTTTCTACAGGTTTGAATAGCTTATTTGATGCATTGCTTTTTCTCCTTTTCTTTTTCCTTCTGTTCACTGTGAAAAGAAGAAACCTGAATGGTTTGTATACTAATCAGAAGATATTAAATGGCATTTATCCTTCCAGGAAAGAATGGCCCTGAAAAACGATGGTGTTCAGCTTGGTACTGCTCTCTTATTCTTCGGATGCAGAAATCGACGAATGGTTAGTTTTCATTTTTGTTCACTTTTCAAATTTTCAAAGAATATTTGGGGAAGGTGTTGGAAGGGAGGATCTGGCTCTCAAAGAATTGATTGTACCCTGAAACAGTGCATACCGAATCCGGGCTGAATATGTATTTGTTGCTTGTAGGATTTCATATATGAAGATGAGCTTAATAATTTTGTGGAAAAAGGTGTCATATCTGAGCTGATTGTTGCATTCTCAAGGGAGGGGTCACAGAAGGAGTATGTTCAACATAAGATGGTGGAAAAAGTAAGAACTTGTTAACTATAATAGTAGCTTTTGTGATGTTAAAGATACAATCCTAAATCATCGCAATCTAATGCAATGTGTGTAGGCAGCAGATCTTTGGAGCTTAATTTCTCAAGGAGGTTATTTGTATGTTTGTGGTGATGCCAAGGGTATGGCTCGAGATGTGCATCGAACTTTGCACACTATTGTTCAGGAGCAGGTATGCATCATAACCTGCATAAACTTATATATTCTGTTGTTTCCGTCATTATTACATCTAGCAATTAGTATGCCCTTAGCAATTACATAGCATATTGGGTGAGTGATTGTACCAGGCACATAGAACTTAATTTATCTTTTCGGTGCACCCTTGTACTTCTTACACAGAATCTATGTAGCTAGCCTGTGCCATTTTCTTTTGGTTGAATATAAAAGGCAGGATTCCATTAATATTATCCTCTAGAACCTGTACCTTTTCTCTCTATATGTTATTTTCTGCTCCCTTGTCTTAGGTTGGCCATACTGCACATGTGAATGACGACATATCCAGTTAATACTGCAGTGTGTTCTTTACATGCATTCAAATCTTTATCTATGCCTTGTAGGGAGGTTTGGACTCGTCAAAGACAGAGTTGTTTGTGAAGAAACTCCAGATGGACGGAAGATACCTGAGAGATGTTTGGTGACAGTTTAAAAGTCTCGTTCAAGCCCAGGTTTATTGCAGCAGCAGCAGCTTTGTCAAGAAGTATAGCATTAAATTTATTAATCCATTTCATGGAGCTCCATTGACTGATTCATCCCTGTCCTGTGATCAGGATGGTGGAAACTGAAACTCGGTTTACTATGTAAATGAACGTCTGTCCTTTGTTTGCAAATTTTGCACGTCAAATTAGAATGATCTTGTTACTCACTCGATGTCAGTGCCCTTAAATTGAAGGAAAATGGCATGTAGCTAGTTGCAAAATGTCAAATAACTCACTTTATAAGTGACCCTTTAGTTGTTTTGTATCATTTCCATTAAGTAGTTCAGTAAAT
Organism: Erythroxylum guanchezii; assembly: GCA_025629825.1. Classification (NCBI taxonomy): domain Eukaryota; kingdom Viridiplantae; phylum Streptophyta; class Magnoliopsida; order Malpighiales; family Erythroxylaceae; genus Erythroxylum; species Erythroxylum guanchezii. Next base: position 4,755,945 of record JAOTAX010000002.1, read on the forward strand.
TATCATGTAAAAATAAACCTCAAGTTTGCTTCTGAAATTGAAAGGAACACTTGAGAGATTGTGTTTTCATCTGAAGTACCAATGAATCTGAACTAGAATGAAGATCATCAAGTGTCAGTGGCCGATCTATAATGCAACCTTGGACCTTGGTGATCATTGATGATTTGATGAGATGCCCTTGTCTTGCTTTGATAGCCTATATTGCCGGATAGCAACTCCTTCCTGTATAGTTCAATTATTTCGGTCAATCCCTTAAGATCGCCTCAATAAATTCTAGTTAACGTCAAAAGTAAGCGTTACATCCTGTGAATTTTGCGTCATTATTCTGTTGGAATATCCATTATACCGAACAAAAATTGGGAATTGGACAACTCCGGATAATGTCTCTTAAGTGAAGTTGTGAGTTTAAACTTCTTTATATATATAGTTGTTTAAAATTTGGAGTTAAAGTTTTGCCACTTACAAAAACCTACCTGACTCGAGCAGGAAATAGTCTGAATGTGGATAGCTTAAATATATCTTCTCATAATTAAAATATTCTTGAAACACCTTCAATCAAAAAAAAAAAAATCACCCCAACAAGCTTGGGGTTTACTTTTCGTCCTGTCCACTTGGATTTGGAGTTGGGTTACTAGTTACTGCTATTTACTTTGGTTTGCCCTCCACAAGATTTGGAAGAAATTAGAATCCTGTGTTTCTGCCACCATCATTGTAACTCTACGCTTTCAATCACTATGCAGCTCTTGCATCACGAAACTCAAACAAACGTCTAAACCTCCACCGTCGGGTCCTAGGGGTATTTTCGTCATTATGCACCCGAATATCCCTTGAGCTTCCACCGCTTAACAATTCCCCTCATTTCTCTCTCTTCTCCACACCGTTTCTCTCTCCTCGCCTAGAAATTCACCGTCGTGCGCGTGGTTACACGCTCTCCAGCTTTCGTTTTTCTATTGACATTGGTCCTAATAATCCCCTACACCCCGGCAATGTGTCGCTTTTTCTCTCTGTGTTTTCTCTTCCTTTTTGGTCTCTCTCCCTAAAACCTTGCTAGGGTTTTGGGTGATTTGATTCCATTTTTGTTAATTTCTTCTGTTGAAGCTGGTCCTGGTTGTTACTATGCAATTCCTCTTGAAGGCCACACAATGATTGACAAAACCAAGAATCCTAAAAAGGTTTTAATCAGTGAAGAGGATACCTCCACTCTGTTACAAAGGTTTTCTTTTTCAATTAAAAAGTTGCATATTTGTTCCTTTTTTTCCTATTTTGTGTTTGCCATTTCTTCATGTAATTGATGTAAATGGGTTCGGTTGGGTTTTGTGACATAGGTATGCAGCAACTACGGTGCTGACATTGCTACAAGAAATGGCTCAATTTGGAGGAGTGAAAATTGATTGGAATGCTTTAGTAAAAAGGACCAAAACTGGGATTTCGAATCCAAGAGAGTACCAGATGCTTTGGAGACACTTGGCATATGATAACGCTTTGCCTGACAAACTGGACGATGGAGCTCAGCCTCTGGTCTACTCCTCATCTTCTTCTTTAAGACGATTTAGTGTATTGATTATCATTTTATGTTTGTTTGAACTTAAAACTTGGGTCTTGCAGGATGATGATAGTGATTTAGAATGTGAAGTGGAGGCATTCCCTGAAGTTTCTAGCGAAGCTTCTGCAGAGGCTGCAGCATGTGTCAAGGTGTGGGATTTGGTTGAATTTACCATATGGTTGATGGTTATTTTCGTATTGGGAATTAGGCTATTAGAGCGACTTGTCGTAATAGTTTGATATGTGGTGGCTAGGTGCTGGACTGGTTAAAATCATGGTTTGAAATTGCAGATTTCAATATTGCGATTGCGATCTGGACTGTTACCATATTTTGCCTCAATTGCGCCTGCATTATATGTAATTACTGCAATTTTCCTCAATCATTGTAAAACCCACAGTCTGCAATTTAAAATTTTGGTCAAAATTTACCCGAAAGCTCACATAAACCATCAATGGTTGAAACATACTTAGAAAATAGTTTTTAAGAGTAATTATGAAAAGAAAGATTCAGTCTATCAAAGATGAGAATTTGAAGGAATGATGAAGATTGAGTGGCCCTTATACTTGTGTACTGTCATCCTCCTTTTACAAGTATCTTCTAGGAATAGTTGAGGTGATATTGAAAGCCTAGCTATTTAAATTTGAGAAATTATTTCATGGAACATTTTTCATTAATCGGATCTAAACTTGTATTATTGGATTATTCTGTATGTTGTCAGTCTAAAACTATTTCCAATCTATAGTTTGCAAGAGAAATTGAAATTCATCATGCTCCTGGATAATTGGTGGTAATTAAACATGCCATTTTCTTAATGCAGGACAAAAATTTTTGGTGTCTAATGTTCCATTGTTGTATAGATCATTTCACATGTGTTGATGTTAATGGCTGTTTTTGCCAGGTGATGATTGCCTCAGGTATACTTAATGACTCTAATCACACAAATAATGGAACAGTTGAGGCTCCCTTGACCATTAATATACCCAATGGTCAATCCTTTAGAGCTACTTCAGAAAATTTACAGTTGCCTGCACAAGGGATGAACATTACAGTTCCAGTTTCTGTTCAGAAGCAGCATCTGCCTGCAGTAACATCTTCTGAAGGATTGGAAACAAACCCATCAACTGGTGGCACTATTCCTGCTCGAAGGAAAAGAAAACCATGGTCATCAGCAGAAGACATGGAACTTATGGAAGCTGTGAAGAAATTTGGTGAAGGGAATTGGGCAAATATCTTAAGAGGCGAGTTCAAGGGAGATAGAACAGCATCACAGCTTTCTCAGGTTGTTTTTCCTTGTGTTAGATGCTGTTTAGTGTTCCGTTCTCTGTATTCCCTCTCCTACCCATACTAATCCCTCAAAAGAGCCCACAACCCAATCCCAGTCGTACTGTTTTCCATTTTTAGTGGTCATGTTTACTTGCAGACACATTTCCAATGGTTGGAATTGCTGCCATAGGATGTGATATGATTCTTTTTTAGTGAAAGAATTGGTTTCTTAGCATTGACTAAGGATACTTGAACTGTAAATTGGATAAGCCTAAGAATGAAAAATGTGCAATATAAAGCGGCAGCAGATAATTAGGTCTTAATATTTGTTCGATTTTGTATGTTTTAGTAAATATTTTTGAGCGAGTTAGGTTTTTCGGGATTAACAGATGCAGTTCTGCTGCGTGATCTTGGGAGGAGAATTTACTCTAGGTAGTTGCTAAGTATTAGGTCTTGGTGAAAAATGTATTATGGTAATATTTAATCAGATTGATTGTACTGAAGAGTAAATTGATGACTGAAGGCATATATAAAGTGGCTGAAGCAGAAACTAGAATGGACTGGAGACTCATCGAGATGGTTTTGATGTTTGTAGTATTGGGTAACTTATCATTGGCATATTGATGGGGCTGGGTTGCAAGAAGATGTAGTGATATGAATAATGAAGCTTTACTAAGGGTCTGAAGAGCTTGTGTTTGTTTCAAAGGATTGGGTGCATTGCAGCTGAAACTTTAGCTGTTCTAATTTAAGGAATTGTTGCTGTTAAGAACCCATGCGTTTCAGTGGGATGTTGCACATCTGCTTCTAATTCTTTACTGAAAATAAGTCTTTAAAGATTATTTTATTTGATCATTAACTTGGAGAGTCTCTGCTAATGGGGAACAATTTGGTGTGTTTTCACAGCTTTCTTGGGAGTGGCGTGTACTCTTCTTATTTGCTTCCATTTCAAACCATCTTCCCTTACCATCTTATGTCTCAAGTAGGAATCGAGCAAATTCTTTTACCTTATTTGACAACAAAAACATTATGGTAAATTAGACATGTCATTACATGTATTTTACCTTAACTGCCTGAACTGTTATTAGATCGGACATTCTTATTGTCACACAGAGCAAGCCGTTGTCATCTAGTCCGGTCAAGATGTCTGGGCTTCACCCAGTTATCCCGGGTTCAAATCCCGGCAACGGATAATCTTCTCTGTACTTCAAATCTTGTGATAAAGTTGTTTATCTCAAGAAACTTTAGATCTGTGTTCAATTTTTAATTACTGATCTTGAAAACGAATTTGTACTTCTGTAACCAATCTTCGGCTGAAATAGTATGCACATGTTTTTGGGGCTAGTTTAAGTTTGACGCATGCTATTAAAAATTTCACTTGGCTTTGTTCTCCTAATTCTCAATTTTGATTCCAAGCAGAGGTGGGCCATTATCCGCAAGCGACAAAGCAAATTGAGTCAAGCATCTGACTCTAGTGGCTTGCAACTTTCTGAGGCACAGCGAGCTGCACGTCATGCAATGAATTTAGCCCTTGATCCACCTAAAACCTTGGTCACAAATAATTCTGGTAAGCTTTTGTGTGTCTTCTGGTTATTTAAATGCTGACAAGTACTTGCCTGTGGCTGCAGAAAAGTGAGCTAGATTTGTAATTGCAAATATTGGGGGTCACTTTCTTTTGTCTATCTTTTTTAACTCTTAATATACTCACTTTGTACCTGCTTAATTCATATTGTTGTTTATCCTATGTACTAATTTTGAAGATCTACTCCTGGTGTTGAGCAGGTGGAGCAATGTTAAGTACATTTACGAACTCCATACCTCCTAATGCTGTAGCTGAACCTTCGGCTGTCCAGCACGAGTCTCACCAAAATCCCAACTTGACGAAATTGTCTTCAGTGGCTTCAGCTTCCACATCAAAATCTCATGATGAAGTTTCTAAGGACCCATTTGCGTCCCGGACTAACGGTAGTTATTCTAAAATTTCTTCAGTTCACTTGAATTTTGCCACATGTTTTGAACAATTTATTCACTCATTGAACTACAGGTAGGACACCGATAAAGAGTACAACCAGTAATTCACTGCCTTCTACCTCTGCAGCCAAAGCTTCACCTGCTCAAATTCAATCTCAAGAATCCGTTGTTACTAAATCAACTCCCATAGGAATGGGTTCCGCAGCAAAATCTCAGTTAAACTCAGATCCAGTGAGCGCTGCTGCTGTTGCTACTGGGGCACCTATAGCTACCCAATCAGATTCTGTTTCCCTGCTTAAGGTTGCTCAAGCAAATAATGCTGTCCATATCATACCCACAGGAGGTTCTTCAACCACATCATTGATGTCTGGAACAGCGGCACCGCCACTTTCAAGCCCTTCAGCTGTCTTATCTAGTTCTTCGCATACTGCTTTGGTGAAAGCTTCCTCGCCAGCAACTCTGGACACTCCACTAGCTTCTAACCTATCCTCTCTGCCCCCCAAACAGACTAAGGCTGAACTTCTAGCAAATCAAGATGCTAAACCTGCAGACACTTGCAAATATTCTGGGCCTGAAGATTTGATGAAAGAACAAAAGAATGGCGATGCTTCTATCTCGAGACATGAGCCTAGCGAAGGAATCAAAGAAGATAGAGATGCAGTAATGGACCAGAAAGTGGAGTTTATGAATCTACCAGTTGTTGCTGAGAGTTGTAATCCCTCAGTGAAATCGGGAACAGCTGAGAGCGAGCTGACAGATGTAGTTGACAACAAGGCTGAAGGGGCTCCAAAAGCAAATGATGATGTGAATAGTGATTCCCCTGTTAAAGAAGATAAAAGTTCTGTCTTTTAAGACAGACCGATTCATGCAGTAATAAAGTGATTGCTGCAAGAAGTTCGAAGTCTGACAAATGGAAGGTCTTTGTGAGAAAGATGGCTTGTGCAAAATAGCAGGAAATTTCTTGATTTCTCTGTTAGTTAGTCCTTCGCTTCAGGAATAGTTTGTGTAAATTTGTTACAGAATCAAGTTGAAAGGAAGTGAATGTGAATCTCTACTAAAAAGTTGTACTTATATATAACTATGGCAATGATATTGGTAGGGATGAAAGAAATCTTTTGGGTACCAAATGGAATCGTTTCAGGACTATGCTTCGTTTCAGTTAACAGAAGTAGCACATAGAAGTTACAATCAAAGCAGCCGGTATGATGTTGTGGGTACACATCTTACGTCCTAGTACTTGCGAAATACATCTTAAATTAGAATTAGTAAATTGAGATCATATAAAGATTCTAAAATTGAACATAGACTGCTCAAAATTAGTGATATATATCAATTACACATTTGAAGGAAATTCTAGTTGCGAACATAAAAATAACATTTTGGTTTAGTTTTATTTTGCATGACTGGACACTGTAGTTCATTGCTCCTGCTACCTTTCTACGAGTGTAGATGTCAGCCTATCTTGTTTCTGTCAAATGCTTATGAATCAAAAAGTTCTGCAGAAACTAAAAGTTCACTGTATAAACATTTAATGATAATTTATTTAATTAATTCCAATGTTGAAACATAATCTCATTTGGCATTCCCCTCAAAGAGTATTACATCATGATGAAAGAAACCAGCTAACATGGTCCATTTCAAGATCATTGTATTGATTTGCAGCTGCATGAGATTAAAGTTTAAATGAGAGAAGGTGCATTTTTTACTAAGCACAAACAATACAATATAACATATACAAAGGTAGAGAGGCAGAACATATAGTAGAAGTAACTTGAAGAATTCCAAATTCTATCTGATATATCCAAAACTGAGAACCAAGAGGAAAATCTCATCTTCCAAAAGTTTTCTCATGTCGAACTATTCTGGTGGTTTCCCTCCTGCTCCCATGTTACTGTAATGTTTCTGAATTGGACTCACACAGGAAAATAGCGATTGCCTTTGTGCCTTCTGTTTCTTTAACTTAACACCAAATAAGAAAGATCTCAGGGGAATTCTAGCCTTGTGCATTGAGCTCCTATGTTTAGATGCTGAAATCCCAAACTCCTGGTCTAGTTTAGCCAGTGTATCCTCAACTTCCACTCTCAGACCTTTTACCCTATCTACACTAACTTGCAGCTCACTAACAACCTTGTTGCTTTCCTGTTTCATGTTCAAAACCTCACCTTGAAACTTGGCAGCCTGAAATTCACTCAGCTCAGGGTCGTTTGCTTTGGAAATTTTTGATAACTCTTCATGAATGTTGCACAAGGATGTATACCTACTCTGCAGTTCCTCTTTTAACACTGCAGCGTTTTCCAGCCATAATGTTAAATCAGTGTTGATCTCTCTCAAGTGGTTATATATCGGCCGAGCCTCTAACAGTGGAGTCTGATTCTTTACACTTCCTTCTTGACTATTATTATTCTTCAATTTTGATACTTCCAGCTTCAAGTCTTGGATTGAGGTTTGGAACTTTCCTATCTGATGAAATGCAGTGCTAAACCTCAACCAGAACTCCAAGTTCTGCTCCAGCATTTCATCAATATCTGAACGGAATTTATCTTCAATGGTTGGAACAGACCGAGGAGTCTCAGTGTATTTCAACTTGATCTCATTTCTTCCGTCTTTAACAGGGTCTTTCTTAATGGCTGCAGGTGTCCTTTCACCAGATTCCATGTGGTGTAAGGAATCAAAAACAGGCTGCCTAGGTGAACTTAAAGTAGACAGATTAGAATCCAGGAAAGTAGCTGTATGTGTCATGCTCTCGGGAGACCCTCCCCTTGTTGAGTATTTGTACTTTGATGAGTGACTGCCCACATTTTCGTCTTGATGTTGGGCAGAACCCATTTTTCTAAGAGAATGAATCTCCTCATCCCTCAAGGCAAGAGCATTCTTTAATTCCCTTATTTGCAACGCCAATTCAAAGAATCCATCCCGGTTTTTCTTCTCCACATCACCAAGCTTCTTTCTTACATCCTTGTAATTCTTCAGTACCAAGGTGTACTCTTCCACTAGGAACTTTTCTCGGTCCTCCACCCCACTTAGATATAGCTTTCTCCAGTTTGGATGGTCTGTTTCCTCATCGGGTCCATGTTCCTCTAGCTCAGTTTCAACATTACTTTCTGTGTCGAACAAATGCGAACCCTTCTTCTCTTGTTTCAGCGTCATGACACCAAGCTTTCCTGAGGCTGCAGGTTCACTGACGTTGGCAGAATCTGGAATATTAGCTTTTGTCTGTTCTTTATCCATTTCGGCAATCTCTGATTTGGTATCAGCAGTTGTACTCACTTCTTGTATAGATTCCAAATCTTCAACCTCACTTGGCTTCACCGTTTTTAGTTTCTCTGATAAATGATCGGCATTGCAACTTGCTTCAGTAAAATGTGTTTTGAGGTTGTTGTTCAGGTCTTTGACACTTTGGTTGAGAGATTTGACTCTTTGTAACTCTTCCTCCAATTCCTTGATCTTTTTGCTCATCTGCTCTGAGTTTGCAGTGAGTGTCTCCTTTTCCTCTTCCAGAGTCTTGATGTTTGCCTGAAGGTTATCTGTTTCTGATCTTAATCTGTTCACCAGAGCACTTTGAGAAGAGAATTCAGCTTCAAGATTAGCAACCTTTTCCACAAGCTCATTGATTTTCTCTGCCAATTGAATAACAGTAAGCGAGGCGTTTGAATTTGCATACGGCTCCATCTTAATCTTTTCCCTCAATGATTCTACATGTTGATCATCTCCAGATTCCGTCTTTGAGTCATCAGTTGGCTTTTGCAGATCAGTTTGCTCCGGGAGAAGCTCACTTTTCAGGGCCATAAGCTTCTGATCAACTTGCTTAATCCTTTCATTCTCTACTTCAGCCTCTTCAGCTGATTCCTCTTGCTTTTCGCGCAACTTAACCAAGGTCTTCTGACATGATTTTAGAGCTGTAGCTGCCATCAAAGTTCTAGCTTCATTATCATCAAATACGTAACCAATCTGAAATTCATCTTGTAAGCTACTAATCTTCCTTTGCACTGCAGTAATATGGTTTTCTATTTTCCAACATTTTTCATTGCACCGAACGCACACGCTCTGTATAAACTCCCTTTCCGTTTGTAGAGCCAAAATTTCTTTCTGAAGCTTATCAATTTCCTCTACAGCCTCTTCTTCACTCAGGCCTGAACCTGGAGGCATTGCAGCTTTAGCCCAGGTAGCAGTTCTAGCCAGCTTCTCCTTTGAAAATGATAATGATTGACTCTTAAACTCTTTCATACTGGGAGCTTTTGGAATGTTTGCTTTAGGTGCATTGGAGACCCTTAGAGGATCACCAGAAGGAGGCGATGTAGTGGGATAACTTTCCATGTCATCGTCATCTATGGAATACTGAACTTGTTCAGGGAAGACGGTGGCAATAGTTCGATTAGCGCTCTGCAGTTCCTTCGATAGCTTATCGTACCTTTCTGCCAATGCTCGGTACGACCTATAAGATTCTTCCACATGATCTATAAGTTCTGGCCTCTTCTTGTAGTACATTTCAACCCTTTGAGTAAATGTGTCCCCATCATTTTCGATTATTTGAAGCATTTCCGTAACCTTGTCTTCCATATCTGTGATTTTACAAGTTCATGTCAAATGCCTGCTTTTGATTTTATCAATATTTGGAAAGAAAAGAGGGAAAAAGAAAAGAGCTTCTCAATGTTCCTGCGCTGAATTGTCATTCCATTTCCAATTTCCTTTTTCTTTTGCCCATTCAGTCTAAACATGCAGAAGCATCAATAAATGGTTTTGAGCAGATCGGTGAATTTTGGAATATTACATTGGTAAAACATGAAAACAGTCAGTAACACCATTCATCGTTTGGGACTAGTTAGGATCAAATCTCACTAAACAGAAGAAACACAGACAATAACCAACTTGAAGGCTTTCTCTTAATAAATGTAGACAAGCATATCCAGAAAATACCTTGGAGATTTTCCTCCAACCATTTTGACTGCTTTGTCCTGATGTGGCTTGCCCACCACCATGAATATGCATTGCTTGCAGCCCTCTGCAACATTCTATGTCTTCCTCAAAACGCAAGCCCCATTATTGGAGTGCCATTGGTGGTCATGAATGTGAAAATATGAAATCAAATTGAAAAAAGAAACAGAAAAAAGGAGAAGGTTTTTGGATAAAAGCACCTTTTTTTTTTCTTTACAGGCATGGAAGGGAGGGCATTTAGGCCCGTGTATCGTGTTAGAACCTTTGAAGCCCTTCAACAATTATAGGACTCTAAAATTGGTTTTGCCACGTTGAAGGATCATCTGCTTGCCAGATTTCTAATCTTGAACGAAGGAAGCTTTTACCCTTTTGGTTCATGAAATTATCTCAATGGTTGCCACTAACAGATTTCTAGTACCTACTCTAAGAACATCAATCTTGGTCTTGTCACGTTAGTTTCACAATTTATGCACGGCGAGCAATACACATAGGGTCTGGCTGAAATAGTGCTCCCACAATCTTGCATGGTTTGCTCTGTTTGTACTTGACAGTCCGGACAGGACTATAATCGTAAACTTAGTAAACGATAACCATAAGTAGCATGTTCAAATTTAGAATACGTGAAACATCGACAGTAAATATGTAGTTTCAGGATTATGTTATCTTTCATTCGAGCAAGATCTTCTTTGTCAACGACGCAGACGCAGTGAATTAGCTCTTAGCTGATTCTATTAGCAGGTAATTGATAGCTAATTTTATTATAAAATTAACTATTTAGTATTAGTTATTGATGTATAAAATAATTTATAAAGACATGATTTAAAAAAAAATTATAAGAGTATGAATATTATATTTCTTATTATTTCGTTGAATATTCTTATAAAAATTTAGATTTAAATATTTAATTTTACAAAAATTAAATTTGTAACTTTAATAAATAATAACAATAATCCAACGTTAAATTCTCTATTAATATGAATGATGCAGCGAGCCACGTCATATTAATATTTTTTTCATATAATATGTATAAATTTTATTATTTAATAAATATAATATTTAATGATAAAAGGGACGTGGGTGATCTGAATAGCCCTTCCATTTATTCGCATATTATTTACAGCAAGAAGATGAAACACAAGTCTGATTCAGTATGTACATAGATATGCACAGCAAAGAATTGATGATAAAGCAAAGTCCTTATC
>JAOTAX010000002.1:4766952-4797169 GCA_025629825.1 Erythroxylum guanchezii
AGATGAAACACAAGTCTGATTCAGTATGTACATAGATATGCACAGCAAAGAATTGATGATAAAGCAAAGTCCTTATCATCTCAATACCAGAACGTGACTTAGTGATCTCGGTCGTTCAGGATGGGAAAAGGCTGATGTAGCAAATTTCATTTGCCCTTGGATGTTTGTGCCAGTCGTGTGATAGTATCAATAAGGATAAACCGTTAGCTAATTCCCTTCAACTAACACAGAGTAAACCTCACCAGCCACACTTTCTTTTTTTATTTTTCTTTTCGGTTTCTTCAATGGTTGTACTTTTCATACAAGTATGTACAAAATATGCTTCAATGTTAAACCAACAGAAGAATCAGCAGGCAAAGCAGCACGATTAAGCAAGGAGAGCCAATTGTCAGATATTCTGGAGGGAAGTGAGCCACTGTTCCATATACTTTCTGCCCTCTGTGATAGCAGTCATATAAAGAAAATAAACTCAGCAAGGCAGAATGAAGACGAAACCACTTACATGTATGTACTTGCAATTTAACATTCGTTAAGAAGACATCAGACGATGATTAAGAAATTAAGACATGTTGGGATAAAAGATATGAATACTGGAATACAGTAATCTGAAAAAGGGTACCCAGTATGATAACGGAATTCATCTATGAACTGGAGTTCAAAGAAATCATATAGGCCATGTAATATGACACTTGCCATAATCAATTTGATCATTATATGCTGATCCAGATGGGAAGGCATGGGGCACAACACAAACAGCAAGAGCCAGATGCATGAACCAATTTATTATATCTGATGAGGTAGAAATTTCTCATGGATCAAGTAGAAATGACATAAAAATTAGTAACCAGTAAACGCCTGAAGATGACAGAAAGATCCACATTAACAGTTAGAAGATTGGGAATATGGGAATTTTAGGCCTGTTCTGAAAATGATGAAAATTTAAGGGCAAAGTCGTTGGATAACAGAGAAAATTTGGTTCTGGTTCTTATATTTTAAGCAAGCAGGAATTTGGAGTTTTAATAAGCTAATGGCAAAAGCTTGATTTCGTAGGTAGGGTCTTGAAATGGTAAAATAATGTACGAGTAACTTGTGATTATGACATACATTTTAAAGACCTAATTTGATTGTGTCTGCTATTGAGCAAACAGCACCAAAAGCATCTTGATTTACATCTAGACAAGACGAAGGGCAGTTAGACAAGATTTATCACGCAGGTTAAGCACAGGAAAGTCCACGTTTACATTTTCATGATTTAATACTCTAAGAATATCATGAGTCAGTAGGGCATCAAAACATGCCCTGCATCAACATTCCTACCGTGGGTTCCGCTCTATATAATCTCATCAGATAGCAAGACTTTCACTTAAACTCTCAACCAATCACATTCCTACTTTAAATGAGCTCAGACTTTACAGGGATCATCAAAGTAACCCTAGGCTTGCAATAAAGTATCAACTTTCACTTATTCTCAGTATCTACTATCCACCCTTCTCAGTCTCAGTAAAACAATCTTCATAAATCAAAAAACAAAATGCTCCAAATTATTTGCACAATTCGATTCATATAGATTCAAAAAAAGCTACATACCATAAACTGTGTATAGAGATAATAAAATTTGAGCCGCCACAATAAGTGGTGAATATCAGTTCAAATAGAGTACGTAAGGCTGAAAGAGGAAAAGAAAACGGCAGTTACCATCAGAGTAGCCATTTGGGATTTTGGTGATGGCAGCAAACATTTTGTTTTCGGTGTTGTCCAAAACATTATCATTAGCACGCCCATAGCATGGGACGAGCACAGCAAAACTGTTGTCCGTGTCATCGTCACTCTGAAATTCAGGTCCATGAGGCTCCAACCATCCAATTGAATAATCAGAATCGTCAGATTCAGACCCTGAAAGACAACCACCATCCGATGGCACAAGAACCACATCATGTTCTTTATCAATTTTCCTCTGTTCGCGGCTATGCCATTTTCTATTAACCCTCCTAGATGAGGAGGCAATATTAGCCCCCTGAGCCAAAGGAAATTTCAAAGTATCTGAATCCCACAAATCTGTTTCGGGCCTGGTATTTACAGAAGATCCATTTGAAAGTCTCTGCTCTCGACATTTTCCACTCCATAACCACCATGTGAGATTGGTAAAAGCCACAGACATTTAATCAATGAAGAACTGGAGCAGGCACTGGGTACTCTGTTCCTGTCAAAATTATCAACAATAACAAGAAGTTGTGGATTGAAACAACAATTCAATAGGTCATGGGAATAAACAGGCATAAACCAGTTTTCGCTACCTATGGAAAAAAATCTCTAAAAATCGAAAGAGCAAAAGGAAAACCCTAGCTTCTCAAGGAATTATCTTTGCTTTATTAATTCATGCCTTGCACAATCTTCTTCTACTGGTACCAAAAACTTCCCGTAAATCATCCCCAGCACAATACGCAAATAGTAGCCGAAAAAAAAAGAAACCGTGTTAAATGAAAGAGCCTATAAAGATTTGGAAACGTATCAGCTTTCTTATGCATCCAAATCAGAATATCCCAACAACCAGATATAAATCCTCCAACGTAAAAACCAGTTGTTTAAAACTCACGGTTTCAGTGCCATGCACGTAAATTCAATGAATCAACACATTACAGAAAATCTCCTAAAATACATTGACCCCGGACATATCACCACATGTCAAATTAAGGCTTAAGAAGACACGTAATTTTTTTTGTCATAAACACGATATTTTTCCCAAAAACAGCATATTAAGCAAGAAACCAGTAAAAAAAAAATGAGTCATTGACACACAAGCGATTAAACGACAAGATGACTTGAGCTTCTCTTCTCTTCTCGGGGAAAATTATCTACATAACAAAATCTCCGCTCTTTTTCCGATTTCTTTCAGAGTTCATGCAATTTGACAAGCAAACAAGCACTGGAAACTTGATGAATCGAACTTAAGAGGCCTAAACCACGTTCAGAAGTATCCCAAGGAAAATTAAAAATCAGTCAACCATACATGAAATGCACATACCTTGAAAGCCACAGCTAGCTGAGAAATATGGCTTTGGAGTTAAGAGGAAGAAATGGAATTAAACATAATATTATTATTGGGGAGAACTGGATACGTGTTTTAGTTTTAGTTTTGCAGAGAAAGAGAAGAGCGAAGAGAAAGTGAGGGAGAGAGAGAGAGAGAGACTGCAGTTGCTGTTCTTGTTGGAATGTTATGATTATGATGAGCTCCTTAAATGATATTAATTGTTTCTAAATTATGATTATGATGTTAAATGATAATTAAGCAGTAGATCATCGACGGTTGATATTGAAAGAGGAAAGACTCTTAGTGTGGTAATGGGGGCAGTTGAGTTTGGGTATGAATGCCAGGTCAGACATGGGGCGCTAGTTAGAGACGGAGAAGGAGGTAGTGACGTGGCGTGGGGAATCACCGGAGGATTTGCGTGTCCAAGTACCTAAAGTGAACTGTTGGCATCCACAAGTGTCGCAATTCCGTTGGTCCTTCTCCCTTGTAATAGACAACCAACTCATGTAAGTTCACGAAAAAATATGGAAAACACACGCATAAAGCATACATTAACAGGAATCGACATGTCGTAGAGGGGGACTGTAGCTTCTTTCGAATAGTGTCGCCGCGTGGCCTTCACTTCCTTCCTAATCCACAAAAATCTCGGGGACGAAACGGTGCGTGGGAGGCTCTGATTGGTTCAGAAATACTATATAGTAACTCTGATAGAGAAAGTTGATGGACATCAAACCACCTATCTCCACGGTGGTCCAAGTCCAAACGATAAGATCACTTTTCAAAATAATTTTTAATAATTTTGAATTTTTTAATTAACAAATGCGTTTTTTAATATAAAAAAGAAATAATTTGATAATCATTTATCAAAACAGTCAAAAACAATTTTTGCCGATACTCCAAAGCCTGTGATCAAATTGTCCTTACAGACTTCCAAGAAAGAAATCAAATTTCTTCACATATTGATGTATCCTGCTACAACATAAAATCAACTTAACATACATTAGATCATCGATCCATTGTTCCAACAAATCCGACCAAGCACAAAGATGGTTAATTGTTAACCTCATCTCCTTAATCTTGCCTGCTAAATGTTATACTAAGCTGGATTGGGAAAATCAATGTCCATAGTTTTCTTTCTCGTCAGAAGTTGATGTTCTCGATGGTCGGGCTGGGCTTCTTGCAGGACGCAAATCGTTCTCTTTATTTACCGAGTCTTGTTCTGCTTGGTCAGAATTCCTCTCGCGCAAGAGGGCGCTGTTATTTGATGCAGCTGAACGCATTGCCCTTGGTAATTTCAGGGGGATTTCGGGTTCTCTTGGAGCATTCTCGGGAATTTTGGGTGCTTCTGATTGGGGTGGTGCAACAGGAACTAACTGGATCACTGACCTGCGCCATTTCTTTCTTTGGATTGGCTTCCTTGCCTTGGATTTTCCCTGAAGAAGATTAAAATTTTAATCTTTATCTCAAGCAGTATAATAATCCAACAAAAACATCAAGATTTGGCAGGACAGCAGGAGGCTGGAATCCCTCCCCATATATTACTTTCAAATCTTAAAAGTGCATAAAGATCAAAAAAATACATAGGTAAGAATGGCACAAAACACATCATTTTGTTTAAATTTATCAAATTTTATTAAAATTTGTCAAAAACAACGTCAATTCAATTATTTTAGCCCGACTTGATTGGACCGGACTTAGACTACAGGAAAACCTAAATACAAAGATATTCCAAAGCCAACATAACAGTTTAAGAGAGTAAAATCAGATTTATGGAGAATAGAACATACCGCTGTATTTCCTATGTCTGACAAAGGCATCCTTTTCAGTTCACCATCATCATTTGCCTGAACCAGGGCGCTCTGTAGAAGCGTTGCACCATGAGAAACAAGTGTACGAGTCTTGTCTGTTTCGTCAAGGCCTGAACCACTTCCACCACTTTCAGAAGCTTCTTGATTGCCGCGATCGTCCAACTTAACCATAGCATCTACTC
The DNA here is from genome assembly GCA_025629825.1 of Erythroxylum guanchezii. Lineage (NCBI taxonomy): Eukaryota > Viridiplantae > Streptophyta > Magnoliopsida > Malpighiales > Erythroxylaceae > Erythroxylum > Erythroxylum guanchezii. The sequence goes on from JAOTAX010000002.1 coordinate 4,771,971, forward strand.
TATTAGAGCACTTAACAGATGAGCAACCACATGTAGCACTGCAGAGGCCTCCAGCTGCTCGGCATTGACACTTCATTGTCTTGCATAAAGACATTTTACTGCACATGCAGCATGCTTCAGATGCAGGTTTCGTCGTCACAGCAACAATTCCCTCCCCAGATGAATCCAGCTTATATGTTTCTGGGTCGTTGTTGTCTCCTGAAGTAGAGTTACCTCCACTTTTGGAACTTCTTTTCCTAACTTTCCGTCTTGATTGTACCCATTCTTCATCCGTTACATTATCATTCTCTGAATGCTCTGATTCAGATGTATCCATATCCTCTAATATCATAGACTTCCGATTTCCCTGCAAACAAAAGAAGGATAAGAGGGTGGAAAATGAAAAACAAAGATGTTCAAGTGATTTACATAATCCTAGATTAAAATAAATAAATAAATAAAAGGTTGGTATTCAAAACAATGGGGCAAAAGTAATACCTGCTTGCGCAAGTCATAATTATGTCTGTCATTGTTCTGATCAAGTTTCTTCAACGCTGAATTCTGATGTTAAAGTTCATGTAACAATGACCAAATTAGAAATTTAGTTTATACCCAAAAAATAAAAAAGCACTACCAAATTGAGCAACGTTGAAAGAGGGTATAGCAAGCAGGATGCTTTTGCTTAATGAGGTAGAACTCCACAATATGCGGGTTTCATAAATACCATAATTCCATCAAACTGAGTATATCACTAAACGAGATGCATTATTGACTTGTATGTGCCAATCCAACTCTAAATTAAAGAAACCAAGAAGACGACCGTACTAACCTGTGACTTCACCTGATGAATAAGTTCTGCCTTCTGTTTCTCTAAAAGCCTAAGAAAACTGCTGAGCTTCACTACTTTCTCCTTAAGATCTCTTATTTCAGAGTCTTTTTCTCTGCAGTCAACTTCTTTATCCCGCAGCAGACACCTTGAAAATGCATGAAAATTTCAGTGTAGTTCATGGCAAACGGCATTCAAGACCAAGATAAGGCATGGCACCTAACCATTGAGGTTATTACTTAACAAAATGGAGTCTCACTTGATAAGCCACGGGGTAAAAGGGTTAATCACCTGGAAGAAGATGCTAGATTGAACAAATGATTCATCACATTCTTTGCATCCGCCAGAGAACGAACATGATTCCAGCGTCCCCTGCCACTAAAGCCCCGTTCTCGCTCTTCTGCTTCTGAAAGTTGAGATGCCATTGAGACCAAGGTGCTGGATGAAGTAGCAAGCATGTTTTCAAGTGCAAAAATCCGTGAATTTCTTGCACCAGGAGACATAGTTGGAGGACAATCACTGCATTGCGTGACATCCAAGGTAAGAATCATTGAATCAGATCTAAATCATGCAATAATCCCAGTCTGCAGTGCCAGCTAATAACCCAAGGCAAAGTATCCCAAATATGGAAATTAGTATAAGGGCATATACCTTAAGCTGGTTTGTTTAAGTTCCTCAGCTTCCTCCTTTAGCCTGGCAACCTCCTTGGCCATTCTAGTCCTCCTAAAATAGCATAAACACATTATCCAAAAGCCGTACTCATTCTTGCTAATGTTGCCATTTCTTAATTGCTTAAAGACTTCTAATTCATGAAACAATACATTGGTAGACTAGGACTCACTCTTCCATTTGACGCTCATACTCAGAACGTACTTCATGAACTCGTACTATAACTTCAAGCTCATGTTCAATCGCCTGCATGAAGGCCTTCGCATGGAAAATGGAATAAAGACAGTCATTTCTCAACAACCAGCGAACCATATAATTAAGCTTATCAGTTCAAACAAATGCAATGACATTGTGTTTTAATCAACTCTTAACTACCTGAATTCCAGGACCATTTCCACCTCCAATACCTGTTAAGGAAATAAATTAAGGACGATTAATAAAATGGAGTGGAAAAAAATCAAGCACATTAAGCCAATCTTCTTACATGAAATTTCACGTGACGCCTTTCTAGATTCTAGGAGCTCTTTTAGCCTTTTTGTAGCCATGGCAGCTTCTTCAGTCTTTCTTTGCAGAACCTAACACAGGAGTTCAGAGAGTAACAGCTTTCGTTAAATTCCTTAAAGTTTTGTAGATTTTGCTTTCAATTGCACATGTCATTAAAGTGTGTAAATTGCCACTACATAGTTTAAAACAGTCCTCTGGAACAGAAGGAAATTAGTATCCAAGGACTTCAGCTCACCATTTTCTGCCTTTGATTCAAAGCCAATAGTTTATGCATCTCGAACTCATTTCTCCTCCCTTCTTTCTTGAGCTGTTAGTTAGCAAAAGTTAACTCCAGAGGGAATGAGCGCTCTAATAGTGAGGAATTTGGAAGCAAAACTGTGTTTCTTTTTTTTTCAAAACAAAAAACTGTGTTTCTTTTTATCGATATACCTGAAGAACTTCCTTTTCACGTGATTGTTTCCATAACCTAAATTGCTCAGACTCTTGCTTAATCTTTTGTTGAAGTTGAACCTAGAGGATAAAGGAATGCGTGATATTGATATTGAAAGCTGAATCTAATTGAATCAAACTGAAAACCTTTTTGTATGATGAAATGCACCTTTTGACTCTTGATTCTTTGAATCTCGTCTTGCAATCGTCTTGCAGCCTCATCACTCTTTTGTTTTTGTTTTAATAATTGGGCTTGAGCATCTTGTTTCTTCTTCAACTCCGCAACCTGCAAGGCAGAATATTAGTCTAGGAAAAGGTGCAATGAAAGGGGAGAAACCCACTCAATATCCAGTTATTCACCTGTGCCTCGAGGATGGTCAACTTCTGAAGATACTGTTCTTTTAGTTTTTGAGAACTATCATCTGAATTAGATGATATTTCTACTAGATTGTGTCTCAGTTCTTCAATCTCTTTCTGTCATTTGAACATCATAATGCAAATCTATATATTAGAAAAATCCTTCAAACAGAATGCACAGAGTATAAGTAGCACTGACCTGCAACGCTTTCTTTTCTTGTTCCAATTCCGAAACTTTCTTCTCATAACGTTGTTTAAGAACTGAAGTATCAACACTTGTAAAACGTTTCATTTCAGCCTTCGCATAGAAGGAAAGAAAGCATTGTAAGCAAAATGTCAAATGTCTGAATGACTAACAAAAGTAGTAAATTGACTATCAAGCGAAGAAAGCATCAGCTTCCCTGCAGAGGACTTTCTTATATAACATCCTAAGCACTTTATTGTATAGATTCATTTGCGTTTGATAATATATCCCCTTCTTTCCAGAAAAAGAAAAAAAAAAAAGAAAGGAAGCGTCAGTCAAATTTTATTCACTTAAGAGTTGTGGACTTTATTCAATGCGCAACAAGAAATTTTTGAATTAATTTTTGTGTTGTGGACTTCTCATGATTGAATTTATTTTTGAATATCATCATTCCCTTTCATTGAGTCAACCACGGCCCTTTTCACAACAAAGGAACAATATAATATCCTAAACAGAACCTAGGACATCAATACTTCGTACTTCCTGACATATATTTTCACAAGAATATGAAGCAAACTCACAACAACAAAAAATTAGAGATATCCCGCAATTACCTCCTTTTCTTCAAGTCTTTTGTCTAAATCTTTTAACTCTTTGTCCAATTTGTCTTGGAGAGAAGAATGTTCTAACTCCTTTTCCTCATCTTCACCCTCACCTGCAGTAGAAAGATCATTTGAGTTTGACGGTGAATCATATAATTAAAACAAGAAATCCTGCCCACTGTTGATCATCAAATGCAAAAAAATTTTGGATGATGATATGCTCTAATCAATAAAGTAGGAGATGTAAAAGTCCATTGTTTGAAAGTAATAGGATAAATGGGTTGTAATACAGGATGGCGTGTGTTATAAAGTTTAATAAATATACAGGGTTCTATGAACCAAGGATCTGGAAGAGAAATTCACTTTCTGAATTCCACGTGACATGGTTCCTCCACATCTTATTCTAAATCAACTATTCAAATTAGGATGAAGTTAAGAGATGGAGGAAAATAGAAACAGACAAAGAAATTATAAACAATAAAAAGTGGCTAGAGATTCTTGCATATTACTTGAGATGCCAATGGTTTTCCTATCAATGTTAGCACCGCCCTCGTTTAGTGATGGAAACAAAACATTCTTAGAATGGAAACCTTCATCGTCTGACTCAACAAAATCAGCAAGCCGACTATGCTTTAAATTCTTCAAAAGCAATAACTCGCCTTCCAACTCTTGAATTTTTGACAAATAAGATTTTATCAAACCCAATTCCTGAAAAATATTTCAGAACATTATGTTAACCAAAATATCTTTAATAGAAGAAACCAATAACAGACAATGTTATTGTTACCTGATTTGAATCAGATTCAATCTCATCCCAAGATTTACCCTTTCGAGCAGACTCGAGTTGTATAACTAGCTTGTCCTTTTCTACCTATAATATTTGATAAAGATGAGAAATTATCACTTGGGTAAACATTGTGGCTACTAGATCATATGCTCAGAAAGGAAGTAACCTGAGCAGCAAGAGCACGTTGTGTTAAATGGTCACAAGTGACTCGTCGTTCATGAAGCTCTTTCAATAGGTCAGCATTACTAGCTTCGAGCAATGATACTTTATGTTTAAATATCTGAGAGAGACCACATCTCATCAATCTATTAAGTCCAGTACATGTGGAGCATATGTTGCACTTAGTGGTGTGCTGATAATACCTGAAGTTCGTCAAATGGCATACTTGCATCACCACGGTAAAAAAGCAGCTCAGCCTGCAACTGCTCAATTTGATTCTTCATTCTTTGCACTTGAGTTGCCATTGGATCACGATTAATCTGTAATCAAGAAACGATAATGAAAATCACAAAAGAAAAAAGGAATAGAATAAGCTCGAAAACTGGAAAAAGAGAAGGAAAAATGTTGAGAGCAGACTTACAATTGCTTTGTTCTGAATATTACGAGCACGATTTGCATATTTCAAGGTGTTCAAAGTCTCTTCTGCATTTGTTTCAGCAGGACTGACGCATGCTACACAAAATTACAGAAGAACATTACCAAAAAGAGGTCAGAACTGGAATTGCAAGGCAGCACAGTGGAAGGCACAGATTGATTGAGATGGCATACCAATCATCACAGTTTTGCTATTTCCGCCCAAAGAATCCTAGGAACGATATAGCCAATAAAGATAAGATTAGGAAGAATAGGGTTCAGCAGAGTAGTTCATGTCAATATCTGTAGTTTTCACACCTTCAATTTTGATGTAAAAAGTAAACGACAAAAATGGTTCTCTCACCTGTAACAAGCGGGTCAACTTGCTATCTCGATATGGGACATGACCACCTTCTTTCCGCTTCTTCTCATCCCCTAAAGCACTTATCACGTTTCCCAGAGCCAATAAGCCCTTATTAATATGTATACCTGCACCGAATAAAGTACAAAATTATATGGAAATATATAATATTTCGAAAAAGAAGTTCAGAAAGCTTAGTTCATTTTTCTCTTCATTGATGGGATGTTTAGCAAAGCTAAAACATTAGATTTTACTTTGACTTCCACAGACAGGTCCAATTTCCATCAGGATTGGAACAAGCAGTTAAGGAATAGAAAGGATATTTCCCAGGACACTGATCTGTTTATCATTCGAACGGAACGAAAACGAAAATACCCTCTTTGAAACGCATGCCATCTGCGCCTGTTCGTTTTGCCCTTTCTGACCCAGCGAGGTCGACCAAGTGTAGTTTTGCACATAAGATATCATCACCAAAATGATCATTATTTACTCCAGGCGTACATTGTATATTTTTCTTCTGCTCCATGGTAATTGTGAATATAGCATGCGACCGACTGTAGAACAGACGAAACATTCGATGAGTTCAAACAATGTCAAGCCGAACTTGATAACTTGATATAGACCAGAACATCTCCAGGAAATAAAACACTGCACCTCGATTGACTGTTCATGTTGGTGCTTCCAGTGGCACGAGATAACGAACCACGAGACAAGTTTGAGGCCATTTCCTCCTTAGTTCTAACCTCTGGTTCAGTCACCCCAGCTAGTGTTATTCCTCCATTCACTGTTTCCCTGATTTGTATAGGAACTCTAGCAGGCACAGGTGGTTTCCCAACACTTGCCCCTTCCCCTTTAGCAAAAGCTGTCGAATTCGGATCCAGCAAATCAAACACTTCTTCCTTGAATATCTGTCAAGTCAACATACCACAAAATTGAGCACAAAAACCAATCTTGTAGTTATCATCTCAACCCAACCACAATAAAGCCTGAAGAACTTTTCTTTTTACCTCAATAAAAGATACTCTTATTAGAAACTCTGTAGATTCTTTCAATGTCTCAACTCTACTGAATATGCTATCCATCACCTTTGGTATTATCCCGCTATTACTCCCTTCCCCAGTGTAGTTAGTCCCCATCGTATACGTCTTCCCAGAACCCGTCTAGATTCAGAAATATAAGCCACTCAGTTTGAATCATTTCAAATCAGGCACATCAAGAACACAAATAAATTGAACTTATGGAATCGAGAAAGAAAGAGAAAAAAAAAAAAAGCAGCTGGGTAGACCTGTCCATAGGCAAGAACTGTGGCATTATAGCCATGAAAAAGAGCATCAACAAGCGGAGCCACACAATCATCGAATATAGCAGAGGAAGGCGATCCCGTGCTACCGTACACATAGTCATAGGTAAAAGAATGCGATCCAATTTGCACCTAAACACATCAAAACCCCAATAATCGAACATCTTGATTTCAAACCGGAACTTTTCGGATCAAGAAGAAATCAACAGAAGCAGCTCAAACACGATACCTGAGGCTCGCCGGGGACGACGGTGATGCAATCAGTACAACCGTTGAGGAGCTCCGGCGTAATCAACGGCCGTATATTGACGGCAACTCGCACGCACTCTGAATTATCCATGTCCGTCATACAAAACCCTAATAAATAATCAATTAAATAAAACCACAAAGCATGCACACGACAACACGACCAACGATCGCCTCTTCAAAACAGTGGGACGGAATGCGTATCTTTCTTCGACGTATCAGCTAAAACGATGTGTCGCCGGCGACATCTCTAAGGATCTGAGAACAGCGAGGTATGGATCGGCCACCTGAGAGAGAAAATGGCTTATTTTGGGGGACGATAGAATTGGATTTGAATAAAAGGCGCTTCGTCCGAATTCAAATTTAGTGGGGTAGGTCACGTGCTTTGCATGTGAGGAAAGTAACGGTACTCTCCGGTTCTCTTAACTATTGAATGCGTGAACCGAACCGGACAGGATTATTCAGTTGGAGAAATTTATTTTTCTTTTTGACATTAAAAAATTCTGACTGTTAAATCATTAAATGATTTACATTTTTTTTATTGGTTTGTATTCGATAAAAACAGTAGTTCTATTTCAATAAACCAATTATTAACTGTTTTATTAAATCTCATCCATATATTTATATAAGATCCACGTAAATATACGAATGAGATTTCACAAAATAAAATAAAACATACCATTCGTGAAGCACAGAAGATCTATCCGTGTTCGATAAACAAAAACTAAAATCACTTGTTGTATTAACATTTGATGCTTTGTGATCATCCTAAGTTTGTCTAAATGATCTATTAATGTATTTTAAATTAATGCTCATGTAAATAATAAAATCATATATATTCAAGCATGGATTCAACTACTTAATAATCAATATTTAAAACGATTATATTTTTTTTTCTTTTGTGAAATTTGCTATCAAATAAACAATCAAATTTAAAAATATTTTTTATTTCAAAAAATAATGCATTAATTATGAAAGTCATTATAACACAACAAATGAAAAAAAATGATTACTTATACATTTAATTTAATAATTTCCATCTTAATTAAACTGTTATTCAAATAAGAATTGGTAAGAAAATAAACAAATAAAAATAAAGATATATTTTAATTTGACAATTAATTTTTATTCAAATAAGTACTATTAAAATTTCATATTAATTATTAAAAGTCTTCTATTTACAAACTTAAATTTTAGTATAAATTCGGGAAAGAAAAAAAAAATTACTCCTAATTTTGATCGTAAATAGTCTACGAGGCATGTTTTGATGATTTTATTGGTTTACACATATAACAAACTCTATGTTAAAAGTAAAGTTGCATACTATCGAACCTCTTAACGCACCTCAGCAAGATTTGAACTTAGTATTAAGGATGAAGACGGTATATAACAGCAATAACAACAACAACCTAATAAAAAGTTAGCTGAAATGTAAGATTAAGGAGATTCGGTGATATACAGACTTACCCTTAATAAATAAAGGGACCAATTCTAAATAATTTGTATTAAAAATAATAATAAAGTGTTATTGGTTTATATGTATCAAAAAGCGAAAAAACATCTAAACGACTTTGGAAAAGGATGATTGGCGGTTTGGGCTTTCAAATGCGTTAAAAAACCGTTAAGTGTTAAATCATTTCATCTTTTGGTTACTTTTTAGAAGCACCATGATGGCTGTCAATGTCATAAACAAAATTTAACAAGAGGAAGGCCGTTGGATAGAAGAATATGATCCACCACTTAACACTAAGTTCGTGTCAGTAAGTAAATTATATATTAGTTTATTGTTCCTTAGATTGCATGTGGAATGAGCTCTAAGGAACCAAATTGTATTACTAATTACTAAGATCAACAAGTTATTAGAGCCTTTTGCTTTCTAAGTTTGAAGAAAACATAAAAGATTAGTTGAGATTTGAAGATAAAACGGTTTTAAATTTAATATAATTGTTTTTTTAAATTCATATCCATTCTTTCAATCATCATTAATCTCCATTGATTTGAATGGAAATTTGTACTATCCTTCCTGAGTATGCTTTGAAGGAGTCAAAGTGTAGAAGATACTTTTTAACTGGTCTTTTTATCCATGTCACCACAGACATTTGAGGAAGCTCCCCTCTTTACTCTTTAGTCTTAGCATAGAGTTTCCCAAACCACCTCGGAAAAACACAGTGAAAACCCACTCCCTTTAAGTGAGCAAGTTGGTGGCTGAGCGCGCCGAGCCTGGTAACGATGGCTTGTAACCCAAGAGGGGGCATGAAGGTGTTGGAATGTTGGGTGGGTTCAGAAGGCTGGGCTGAAAATGGCTATCTGCGGGCTTGCCCGATCCAAGTTGGGAGTTGACTGATGCCTTACTAGCGAAGGCTAGGCTGGCTTGAGTCCTAAAGTGGAGGGTACTGCGTGAGGCTGGTTTCACAGAGCAACGACCACCTCCCGCTCTTAGCAGTGGATGGATAACAAGCTGGTTCCTCTTGAGCCCCAGAGCCTGATGGGTTTACCTAACTGAACCATCACTTTTTGAGCAAGAAGTCCCGAGAAAGTTTTTAAGATTGCTTTTCTTTTTCTTTATTCTATTTTTATACAATGAACATCCGACCAACTTCATAGTTAGGAACACGAGTGACTTTCTCTGATAGATCGTAAGCATTTAATGGACATTGGACAGAGTAGAACATCTACCTTCCCCCTTTTACTTAAAATCTTATTTAAGTAATAAGCAGGAGGGGTTGCAGCTTAAATTTTGAGATACGACGTCTCTTAGTTGATAATTGATATAGCTAAATATGATTAGCTTGTGAGGTGCGAATTAAAATCGACTAAGTTTCTATAACGAGACCATCCACGCACTATCCACTGTCCGTACGCTGTTGGAACCTTGTTACTGTTCACTATGTCATATTATCAATCTAACTTCACAAATAGGGTATATACCCAAAAGAATCCCAAAAAATACAACAGATCTGTCTTTGTAAAGGCTCTACAAATGGAGATCCTTCAATATCAAATCTCCCTCCTGAATGGAAGGCATAACACGACGCCGCTTTGCAGCTTGCTGTTCTTCCATCTCAGCCCCTTCATTCGTAATTGTTTGTACATCTTGCCGGTCTTCAGAATCTGCCATATCCTCATTGCCAATTGTCTGTACCTCATCTCCGGTGACCTCTGCGCCTTCAAGTTCTTCATGCGTTCCGTCTTCTTCTATAGGGTTTTCATTTTCATGCAACAACACAGCCATGGCGCCTGGAGAGGTAAGGTTGTGATCCTCACAGGTACCTGGAAAGCTACCAGCATCTTCAGTAACTTCGGTTCTATAACTATCCAGCATCTCATTAGAGGTCGAAGCATGGCCATCTACTAAACAATCCGTGTTTTCCGTGGATGTATATCTTTGTTCGTCAATGTTCTGTTGACAAGAACGCATATTTCCCTCCGTATGGCCATTCTCAATGATGCCTATTTCTGAATCATCTGAATCAGAAACTGATGTTTCCGAAGGAGATCCATCATCCTCTACTTGCATAGAAATCCCGGAATTCCAAGATGGACCATCCCTGAAACCTCGAAATGAGAATGGCACAGAATCAGATTGAGGGATAGCCCCAGTAATTTGGTTGAAATCGGTGTCTCCAGATGAGTAATACAGATGCTGCTCCTCAGGTTCTGCACCATCCTGTGATAAAATGGGACACGTGAGGCAAAAAGGGAGCAGGAATTGCATTAATTTTCAAGATAGATCTATCTTCAATTCCATCTTTACAAACACTAGAAAGAAGATTCAGAACAAACAAGTTAATAAAATATAAAACTTTCTCCTCACAAATAAGGATGCTGCTTAGATTTATTAAGGAGATGGAAGGTGTATACCTCTATCTGTGGCACGGCACAATTAAGGTGGTAATATGAAGATGGCTGGTCAAAGGATGAACAATGTGCAAGTAATGATCCTGCTGTAACTCCTGGCTCAAAAAACTCCCTGAGAACCAAACCGGAATCATTTACACACTCAGAGTTCCTCATTGTAGACTTATCTAATAAAGTGATCTCAATGCCCTGGCCAGGTTCAGAATCAGCTATTCTACAAGATAATGCTGGATTGCATCCCTCAGGACCAAACTCAACTCCAGTGTCTTTGTGATCATCTTTCAGAAAATCAGAATGCAGCTTATTCCCGCATTCACTGTCTTGAAAACGATTGTTTAGGAGTTCAGAAATCAATCTCTGGATAAGAGTACGTTTAAGAGATGCCTCAGATGGTGGAAACCAGTCAACGGTAAGCTGTTTCGGAGAGAAAAACCTGATTGAGAGCTATGATGATAGATGTGGCAACAAAATCTTAAACGTTCAGGGATATTATAAGCATTCATTGGTCACAAAATTCAACTAAAAACTTAAAAAAATAAGTTTGATGGCACCCATACTGAAACCAACATGTGGAATAGAAACAATAATAGTTTCAGGCTTTAATTCAAACAATTTATTGTATTTTAGTTAGAAGATTACTCTTCATCATCGTGGAAAAAGCAGATCTCCGACCTAGTCTGGATATAGATATAGCTACAAGCTAAGAGTGCATGCTAGAAGCATCTATTGATTGCTACTTTCCATATCCACCCAAATATGAGTATCAGAATATTTCGTTGCATTGTGCATCTGTATTTCCACCTCCCAAGTACTTGAGTAATTAAAAGTGGATACTTCTTTATAAACATTTGAAAATGAGAGATAAAACATACAGAGAAAGAAACAAAGAAGCTTTAAGGTGGAGTGAATAAACTTACAAATTTTGAGAAGTCATTTATTTTGAAAGGGTTGAAATTCAGAGGGGCGTCAACTAAAAATAGCTCCAAATAGTGGAGCAGGAATAGGCCACAGTCGAACATATTTTCCTGCTGTGGCAGCTGTGTAAACAAGAACTAAATGTCAGATGTAACTCATAACCTTTAGTGACTAATCATTAATGTTTATCGACCAGGTGCTGTCCTCATATTATGCCTGAGTCTGCATGTATAGCGCATGTGCAAGTGTGTGAATGTGTGTGAAGTGTGTGTGTGAGAGAGAGAGAGAGGATGAAGGAAGAGTGGGATAGACAATGAAAGGAATTCCAAAAACATCATTAACCACTCGCAAAAATATTATAATAAGATAAGGCGATACCTCCAGTGGTACAAACCGTAAATTCAAGAACTTAGATGAAAAATCTTCCACCATTTCCTTGTGCCTCTCCTTCCACTCCTCCCACAAGTAACTGCCACATCAAGGTACAACAGCAAACGAACAAAAGTAAATGAGACATTCAGAAATGCACAGGAGATGATGAAATGAAAAATCAAAGGAAGATAATAAAGCACAATGTAATGAAGTTTAGGTGCCAAAGCTGCATTGCCAAACAATGGATCCAGTCAAACATGACAACATCAGCTGCATAAATTAACTGTGTGACAGTGAACACCTAGCCACCCATTTTCAACAGTGTCATTTGTCCAAAATATGAAAAACTAATCCACATTTAGGCACTTGTAGTTTTTAGTGACTGCTAAGTGAATGCAAATTATTGAATTTGAATAATACTTTACTGCAAATTCGTAAAAAAAAAAAAGCTATTTATAATGTTCATTCTTCATTGCGGCCTTGTATATAGCAGAAAACTCAATCATGCTTCAAAAACTTTGCAATACCTTTGAACAAGAGTTTTTAGACCCGCATGAGTTCCTTTAATAGAATCCATATGCAGTATGCATGGCACTCTGAGAGATTTCCCTGGTTCTTCATCTGATATTATATAAAAGATACGTGAAATATTAAAAATCAGATAACCAACATAAATAACAGTAGAACTAACCTTTAAAACTTGCCACTTCACCAGGATGACATATTACTAGTAAACTCCAATGAAGACTGTCACCAAATAACATTACAAAACACATGAACAAAGAACTCCAAGCAAACATTTATCGGGAACAGTATGCTCTTTATATCATTTTCTTACTTGAAATTTACTGGGATGAAAACGTAGTCTTTCCCAAAGAGATCCATTTTCCTTGTCCATTTATGAACACGCAGGAAAGCAGCTCTACCATCAGAAGCACTAGACGGATCTTTGTCTAGATCAGCGAGTTTCCGAAAGAAAAAGCTATTGAAAAAGTGAAACCTATTTTTGTCCTCAGCCAGAATCTGATTCTTCAGATATCTGCAAATCAGTTGTGTTATTCAAACAAGTACTTGATCACAGAAAACAATTGAAACTTGTAAAGACAGATCATGTTGGAGATAACCACCTTCTACTAACATCAAGCTAGGGTGATTTTTGGATTAAAGCAACAAGAATAACTGAAAGTAAGGTCTGCATCATAATTAAGAAATTTGAACAACCAAAAACAAAGGGCATAGTCTGAGCAACTTAAGGACATTTATGTTCAAGAAACATTTATTAGCAATGTATGCATAAAACCCCAGCAAATAGCAGTGGAGAGGTCATAATTGCAAAAAGCAATGTGAAGCAAAGAAACTTACTTGATGTAAAAGTCAATAATAGTATCATTAATGAATGTCTCGGGTTGTAATAGATCTACATCTCTCTTGCTGATGGAAACAGCATCTGAATCCCCTTGTGGATAGATAACATCTTCAAAGTCCTCATCAAAACTGTAAGGTGTCAGATTTTTCAGATCTGTCATAAAAGGATTACACGCGCCATCTACAACTTTCTTATTTAAACAACTACAATATGCACGAAGATTCAAATTCAACATGCAATGGAAAACAATATCTCTATGCTAAAGAAATAGGTGTTGCAGGAGATATAGAGAGTATTCATCTAAAGCACAAACTCCTCAGACTTTAAAAGCCTCATCAGGCAGTTTAAAGGCTGCATCCTTTTGGGAAGTTATGAATGAATCAAGGACTCTGGTAAAAGAAATCCAAAAAAACTCCATCATCACTCGGAAGAGTTATGTTATTGGTAAAATGTCAGAAGACAACAACATTATAACTTTAAGTTAGGTTGGTTAACATTAAAGTAGAAATGAAGAGCCCAAAATCAGCAACAAAAGATCACAAAAATTAAAACAAGCATGAAGTCAAAGCTTAATAAAACATGGCAAATTCGAAGGGGGATTTGATTTGTTACTCACTGTGGAAAATAAGGCCTTTGTTGAAGTAAATCTGCTGCTCCATCACTTGTAGCATCCATCCTACAATAGAACATAAAATTAGGGAAAGAGAATTATGAAAAGAAAGAAAAGACATGCAAAGTACATTTCTAATTAACTACCAAACCCGTAATGGCCTCCCCAAATTTGCAAACAATTGAAAGAGAAAACTCTTAACATGTAGGAAAAAAAAACATGATTGCTGCTAATAATTGCAGAGGATATACAGTCACATATTTGCCCATAAGAAAACATCTACAAACTTTTTGCTGTTTGTAAACACACTTTGCCTTTATCTGAAAAGAATGAAGATATACTTTTCCAACAATTGTTAGTTGCAATATGAGTGAAACTTCCTCTTTCGACAACTGACGGAAAAGATAATACAGGGAAGCATTTCAGGTAACTTTAACCTAAGTCTACCATGTCAGTGCTTCAAAGCATTTAACTCCTTAAGTAATTCTCAAACCCAATCTATACAAAGAAAAACATAAACTTAATTCCATAAGGCTCTCAATCACTCACAGAGCACAAAATTTTGAGCTTCTAAACTGGTAAGCAAATTATATATGGGTGAGTCAATCGGACATCAAGATATAAACTCACAGCAAGGCAACATATTGTTATAAATGCATCTACTACAATCAGATGGAGATAAGAGGGCTTATTACTAGAATCAGATGGAGCCCTCAGCAGAAGAATTCTTTAAAAAGTCATAAACTATCTTCAGAGTACACAAAATCTACTCATGGTATGCAATTATAGAGAGAATAATAAATTATACAGAAAATTCTTATTAGAAACAAAGTTTTCAGATGCTTACTCATCCACAGTCCTCCACACAGCAAAGTATTTCATATTCAAAGATGTTAAGTGCTCCCACATCACAATCCAGTTGGGCTCAACAACTGAAAACTCCAACTCCTCCACACCTACGCACATAAGATAAGCATATAAAATCAGTTCAAAAAGCAATGTTGAAGTACATAATGAAGCTACAAAAGTTTTTATAATCAGAATATGAAACCAGACTACATGGTAGCAACCAACTAGTTGTCAAAAACCTTAGTGTTATACATTATCTACAAATTACAAAACATCAAAAAATATTCAGCGCAAAAATCACTTTAGCCAACTATTTAACTACGGTAGACTAATTACAAATTCTGTATTCATCATGTAGCATTATAAGTTTATAACATCGACATAGCAGCACCTTTTGTAATTGGAAAGCTGTTAATCGAAATGTTGTCTTCTACAAAAACAAGGCACATGAATATTCTGGAAACCAGAGGGAGCTTATTTGTTTAGGTGGTGCAAAATTCTCTACAAACTGCGACAAATCTAAGCTCAAGAACATAAATTGACATGTTTCATGACACTTAAATACATGAAAAAACACTATTCCACCAATATGTTGCACCGAATTAGTAGAAGCCCACCAACCTGATGTGCCATATGCATTCTCATCTTGTATTGCATCCTTCTTTGACAGCAGTCGGAGCTTAATTATGACAGTTCCAAACTTCAGACATGCAGATAAGATCTATTAGTGTGATAAACAATATTTTACCATCAAACATAAGCAACCAAAGATAATCGAACTAACCTTTTCAAGGTTATAGGATTCAACATGGATGATATCATCAATTCCAATCTCAATGCTGAAGAACTCTTGGTCAGTATGGGCAGTCAAACCATTAATTTTAATCCCACTAGAAGAAAAATTTACAAGGCATCCAGAATGACTGTCATGCCGATACACAACATAATCAACAACAAAATTCACGACATCCTGTAAATTTGACACAAAGATAGTCAATAAACCTAAAGTTTTCTGGTCATCACAAATATCAGAACAGCAGTTAGCATCTTCATTTTTATCAATATACACGATATCATTCAAAGGTAAAGCCTTCACTTTACTAAAGCAAATTACCACTGTTAATCAAAATGTAACAAATCAAGCAGAAATATGGAGTTCAAAATGTCAATAAAATTTAGGCACTATAAGTTTCTGGAAACTACTAAGGATCTCTGAAGATCTACATTGCTATCAAGGAGCAAAAGAAATTAAAAAAAAATAAAAATATGCAAATGGACTTAATCTAGAGAGCAAGGATCCTGTAGTGATTCAACAAAATAGATAATCAAAATTAAAGTATACACTATACCGTTTCAGACCCACTGGAACAATGACTTGTTGCACCACTATTCACATTAACTGAAATCAAGTAAAATAACTTTGTAAGATAACAACCTAAACATCCATAAACGTCATGAAATTAACGAATATTGTATGGAAATACCACCATCCTCTGAAATACGAGTTCGACTAGATGGAGAATTCTCATTCATGCTTCCTTCAGCATCTGACTGCTCATCAACATGCTTACTCTGAATATTCAAAGGAAGTAGATATTAATCATCCAACAGAGTTGACAAAAGGATGGATGAATTCAACTTTACTTGAGATCTGAGAAAAGAATGTACACTAGATGGAGAATCTGAGAGTACACCAGTCGGTTGGTATTTCCATGGCATTTCCATATTGGGATGAATTTTTTTCTTAAGAATCAAACAATTTGGTAGTGAAGTAGAATCCAAGCCAGAATTTCCTTCTTCCGAGGAGAAGTCCTCCCCCATCATTACCACAGGGGCATCTGTATTAGTATTGCCACAACTACGATCACATTCAGTGGCATCAACATCTACACAAGGAAAACTGCCAGTATCATGCCTCAGGACATCAGGTCCATGAGAACCTGTGCATGCAGAAAAGATTATTAAATAAAAGCACCTGACGCTCAAGGAAATACATTAAGAAGGAACTTAAAAGACCAAGATCAAAAGAAATGGGCGAAAAGCAACAGGCTGTCGTGGTATAATTGCATGTAATAAAAAGAATATCAAACGAAGAGGATAACTTAGGATAAGAACTCAATGAGCCCACTACAACAGTACTGGTTAGCAAAATGGGCATTTTACCGATTAACGATACATAGTTGGAAAATTGAACCCATCTATTTCATCAGACCCCCGAAACGTGTAATGCCGTAAAACTGGTCTACTAAATTACTGAAACGGAAAATAAAATTCAAATTTTACATCTAAGTTAATAAGGCAAAGTCCAAAGCCCCAATTAAGATACACAAACACAGCTAAAAGTCAGTTCAATCGATATCAACATCACTAACGCTACTGCTTTCCCCGTAATCAAGCGGGAGGAAATAGAGATTTCTTGAGAAGCATCAAGAACTGTACCGCGTTCGGCAAACTCGTACTCCAAACTGTCGAGGTTAGGGTTTTTGAACTTGCTCAAGAATTTGCCAGCGGCGAGCTCCGTTAGCTCGTCTTCCTTCTTGAAATCGAAAACTCCGAGAGCGTTATTCATGGGAACGAAGAGCTCAACGGTGATCGGAGTCTACGAACGGAATCAGTAACGGAAAATTTCCAGAAATGTTGACTGAGAAAAGCAGAACTGACCCTAACTTTCACATTTCACACAAATTAGCCATTTGGAGCGAGGGGTAACTGATTAGGTAGGTATAGAAAACGAGACGTTAAATGGTAACCGAAACACAGTTTGGAATGTGTGTTTCACGCGCACCATGGGAAAAGTGAAAACGAAGTCTTATCAGACTGGTGGATGAATTGCAGATGGGCGTTGGGAATGGGAGCGTTCATCTCACGCTCATTGTCAGAATGTGATAGTGGAGACCTTAACTATAACGGAAAATCATTTTGGGCTCATTAGAAGTTTAGAACATGAAAAAAAGGGAGCGGAATTATAAACTTAACCCCATTCTTTCGCAGCATTTCCATGTCGCCCCAGTTTGACTCGACCGTCTTGTATTTAAAACCGGTTACGTATTATGAATAATTTAATTATACTTAATAATTATATTTAATTTTTATAATTAGATTAAATAAATTAAATTTAATAATTATTTTAAAATATATAAATTTTATTTGACAACTAAAATATTTAAAATAAAGATCAATTTTAAATAAAAAGTTATATTTAAAAATATTTTTTAATAAGATAAAATAACTTTATTAACAATGTGTTAATAAATAATATGAGAGAATAAAATAGATTTATTTAATTAAAAATAATTTATTTTTATATTTTGTCTAATATATAATTATTATCTATAGTAAAAAAATAAACTACACCAGCGCTAATAATCAACCAAATTGAATTTAATAATTATTAATAATTATTTTTAAAATAAATAAATTTTAAATAAAAATTTATTTAACAACTAAAATATTTATTTATTTAACAACTAAAATATTTAAAAATAAATATTTTAGTTGTTAAATAAATTTTTATTTAAAATTTAAATAATATTTTTTAATAAATAAAATAATTATATTAACAATGTGTTAATAAATATTATATAAAAGAATAAAATAAATTTATTTAATTAAAAATAATTTATTTTATATTTTATTAATTATTTTCTATAATTATTAATTATTTTAAATTTCTAGTATTTTCATTTTAATTTAACCATTTCGCACTCTTTTTTCATATTTATGCATGGAAATAAATCGAATTTCAAAATTTTCAGATTTTCAAATTTATTTAAAAGTAAAATTAAATTAAAATATAAACTCTAATCATATTTGATAAAATTTTCATATATTTATTTATTCAAATTCTTAAATTTTAATACAATATTTTAAACATAAATTGAAAATATAACGAAATTTATGTAATTACTATAATTTTTAAAAGATAAAAACTGAAATAAAATAAAGAAAATATATGCCTGAACTCAATACTTGGTCAGAAAAAACTACAAAAATAAAACGACATGGAACTTGACGCAGAGGCATGCGTTGAGATCCTCAAGTAAAAGGATGGTAATCTACTCGATTCTTACAAGTTATATAGAGAACTGGATATCATAACAGATTGCGAAGTCAGACAGACGGACACACTTGGCCTGTTCAGGTTCTTACATAAACACAAATAAACGATCGACGAGTGTCCGAAATGTCATCAGTTGCCATTCAAGTCAAAGTTTACATAATAAGATACAGAAATCTTAAAGCCTCCAAATGAAGGAATGTTAACGTGTGCCTTCTACAGCTTCAGATAGGAAGCCTGTAACAACAGAGAAGAAAATAAAAATCACTACCCTTCTTTTAGAGATCAATCAGAGAGAGAGAGAGCGAGCGAGCCTTACCCTAATTTGAGGGAAGTATCGGAGCTATCATCCTCTAAAGGAGGGCCACTATTACAACTGCAGACATTCGTGGCAGACTCGGATGATACGCCTTCTTCTACTTGTACTGCAACGTCTGATTCTACAGCCAATGGCCATTTGGCCTTGCACATCATTGCTGCCATCTGCACGTAATCCAAGTCATACGATTCTTATCATTATGGATTAAGTAGTAAATATGTTTTCGTAAGGTAAATCTTTACTTTCTGTTTTAGTTGCTTATTCTCTTCCAGCAGCTGCGCTTCCTGTCATTACAACCAAAAATAAACCATTAACAATCATCCAACATGTCCCCATTCTTATGCTTCTTCCATTTTCAGGTTCTTCTATTCAACTCCATGAAATTGACATCTCTATCAGTCAGAACAGCTGGAACTAACAGATTTAAATATTAAAAATAAAAGTAGGTGTAATAAGATTAAATTGAGTATATGAATAATCAAAAGAATTTTATGAATTAAACGTGTTTAATTATATATTAATATATGAGTATAATAACAATTTTAGAATCAAAAGTTGAAGCATATCAGTGAAATGTTGCTATAATAAAAGAGTGTTTCTATTAAGTCTTTCTTCAAAACACACGTATTTCCTTCTACAGACAACAACATTCTCTCTGCAAACCAGTCAAAACTCCAAATTCTTTTCACTAACTTACTTTCCTTTCAAGTGCAGATATCTCAGTCATTATCTTTTCCCCCTAAGAACAGAAAAAAAAAAAAAAAACAAGTTATTACCAAGTGAACACAACCACAGACACTTTATATATAAAAGCCATGGACACAAAACCTTGGTTTCGAGCACCCGAGTTAGTCCTACTTCAAGCTGCTTCTCCAGACGATGCAATTCATCGATGTTTAGTCCATGCAGATCCTCTCCTCTCATCTGCCTGTTACAAGGGACAATCTTCTAATCTTAATTATAAAAGCAAATATCAGAATCCAAGGACAAAGTCCCACCACATTCTCACACATACCTTAGTTGTTGGCTCTTTTCAGAAACTTCCTTATTCAACCGGATGTGATTGCTATTCTCTAGCTACAATAAGGAACACAAAATATCCAAGTTAAGAACGGTAGTTGCAGCAGTAGAGTTGGAGGATAAGTTGGTAGTAGGTTTCATGTGTTTCTATTACCTGCAATTCTAGAGATGGTTGGTCCAGTTTGGCCAAGTTGTTTGAGTGAAGGTTATACCTACCGAGGGTATCCTTCATGCTGCCCAAGAATGAAAAACGTATATTAACCATAAAATAGAAAAATCCAAAAACGTATAGTAACATATAATAAGAAACAAAAAGAAATAATGAAGTTCATTGTTAAAGCACTGTTCTTCAATGAGTGCAGGGAATACATATTAAGAAATTAGAAATTGCTTTATTCCATTGCATGTATATTCTAAAACCTAGTTCAAAGAAATTCATTTTAGCGGAATAGCATTGGTTTAAGAATGTCACTTAAGCTTATATATCCAGTGGGTTAGCAAAGCACACAAATGGACAAGTGATAAGCAACTCCATGGAGCTTCTAAACCTTAAAACGTTCTTGAGATTCCAGGCATGCATGGAAAAAGGTTTTCCTATTTTATAAGCAAATTCATTTGAGCCTTTTAAACAATAGTCAACATACCTCCGCTTTGCGAGAGTCTGAAGAGGGTCATTGATGTACGCTTTTAAACAATATATTAGAGAAATAGAGTCTGAAGAGGGTCATTGATGTACGCTTTTAAACAATATATTAGAGAAATAGAGGAAGAAAAGGAATCTAATTGCTAATTACCAAATCACATTCTGCATGGTTATTAATTGGTAGCAGACCAAAAAGTTACTCAAGGATAAGGTTTTAGTTTATTATCCTTATATATGGTTCTTACTATTCATATATATAATACTTAAATTACACTTTTACTTTTTATTTAAATAAATTCTTATATTTTGAAAATTATTAGTTACTTCATTAACATTGTTAAACTATCATACAATATTTTTTGTCATGTTCTTTTTTTTGGGTCCAATCGTAACCTTATAACAGCAGCATCTTAAAACTTAAATTTAAGATTTTTTTAAATATATATGAAGAAATGAGTTTTATAATAATTAAACAATATTATAAGAGAGTAAGAAATGATTTTCAAAATATAAGAATTAAAATAAGGAAGGTGAAACCATAGGACATTTCTATATAGAATCTATAAACTACAGCTAAATGACAATGCACCATTACTCAAGCATTTGAGTTTTGGATACAAAGTGCTTATCTACAGCCATAATGCAAACATTTCATTCTCCTCTCCTCTCTTTGAGCCAATAACTTTCACTTCACCGTTATCAACACCTAGTTGAAATCTCGCTAAGGCCCGGGTTTTGGGAATATACCTTTAGCTTCTTATCCCTAAATACATTAGTTGTCATTAAAAAAGGAACATGGATTGTCTTCTGAGATGTCCCTATTCTTTCAGATCTTCTCAAAGCTCCTAAACATCATCTAGATCCTATTGCTGTCGAATCCTTAGCCTTAATTGACGGTCGGAGACAGACCGACCTTTGTTATTAAACATACTAAGTAATTTATGTACATGTGTTTCTCATTCCAACACATTTATTTCTTAATTGTTTTCCTAAGAAATCATTATCTGATCATTGATTTCCCAATATTAAAACCACTTAGTAAGTTGAGGTTTACAATTATATCTCATTATATCGGTTATTAATCTTTTCACAAATTTCAATACACCTATTTCAATTAACCAACTTCAGGGTTTGAGCTATGCCTCCCAACAGCAATTACAATTGCAGACCATAATTAAGGTACGGTGAATTCCATCGTAGCCACAAGAATCATGGCTCCATTTGCAATCTCACCCACAATTTATTATTTAGAATTTTGAAAAAGAAGAGATAAGAAATAGAAAGCCATCCTTCCAACTCAATTTCAAAGAAAAATGAATTGTAGAGGAGGAAATTGATGTGTGTGCATACAAAAATATAATTCACTCGTTTCCTTTAATCATGAAAGATTCAAATCTTGATAACCTCATATAAGAAAGAGGTGAATTCTAACTTCCAAGAACTAATATCACCTTTGTTCTTCACTCTTTGGATCTTTTTTTTCCTGAAAACTCCTCCAATTAAGCATATTATTTGAGTATCAACAACTGTATATACTTGAATTCTCCATTTATATGTGTAAAAGATGGTATCTTATGATTTCATGCATCATGAAAGTGTTGATTATTTCAGGTTTTGACGACATTCTCTATATCCTTCATTGCAAACTTACAGATTCAATCTAAACCAGTAATCAAAGAGAAGAATTTACATTAATGTTAATGACGTAAACCAGTAATCAGTCGTGATTACAAGACAACATTGTTTAATGTTATGAACAAACGGAGAGTTAAGAGAATACAATAAAGAGATTATGTGACAGATAAATAATACAACATGAGATAAATAATAATTTTTAAAACATGATTACAAATTAAGTGTAATTAACTCTATAATCTAATTAGATATGGCTATCATCACTAATGAGTTTTTGCAATAATAACTTGTTCTCGAAATTAGTATGCAATAATACATGAACTTTTACTCACATATCACATGTTGTCATCAAACTCCAAGCCTACTATTACAGAACAAGACATTACATCGAAGACACTCCCTGATCTTATCAATTCCCTATTACTTACTCATTTACTCGTATACTAACTTCAAAGATCACACCGAACAACAAACTTAATCCTTGCAATGTTAGCTGTTTTGATGAATCCTAGGCTGCTCAATGAAAGCATTTTCAATATTGAACTCGTTCTAAACACATTTCTAAATATTCTTTTACTATTTGGACAGGAAGGTCATCCCATTAAGCTAAATGTCATGTTGAACGTCTGAGATTAAAAAACTAAATGCAAAATAGGGCCGCCGTTGTCTAGCTTCTTCTCTAATGAGAGGTTTTCCTTGCCGGGACTGTAGTTCCCATTCATCTTACGGAATCTATGATATATTCACGGCTCAAGCAAGGCATAGATCAATACATGAGGTATCGATATGCAAAGACAACAAGATAGATACACACAGAACACTATATTACACGTTGTTGAGAGTGAGAAGAATTAGAAGTTCGTAAGATTTCACGTCGGAGCAAAGAAAGAAGACTCGTAGGAACATTTTACTTGAAATTGCAGAGAGCCTCGGAAGAAGAAGAAGTTCAAGAATAGATCCACAAAAGAAGAGATAGGTTTATTTATACACAAGAGAAGAATAGGTTTATTTATACACAAGATGAGATCCACAAAACCAATCACCTTACTGTGCGGGCTAGTTAGTAATCTTCCTAGAGAGTTAGTACTACTAGAGACCTCCAAAATACTAGAAGACCAAAGATTTACATGTATAGAGAGCCATGAAATTCCTGTAAAGATCTTAACTTTATGTTCTCTTTTCCTTATTTATGGCCATGACGATGCTATTTCATCTTAATATAACTCTCTAACCCCCATATCTCACCGTGCACGCGCATGTACGGACACATACTTGAGATAAGAACTTGAATAGGTATGAGAATAGAGACAAGGAGACCTAAAGGTTTACTTTGATGATATTGGAAGGAAGAGATCTCGGTCGATTAAAGACAGATGGACGTACCTGGAGCTAGCATACTCGAAGAGCTTGCCTGTAGCAGAGAAAATGATGAGAGCAACCTCCGCATCACAGAGTACAGACAGCTCTTCAGCTTTCTTGAACAGTCCTCGCCTCCTCTTAGAGAAGGTCACTTGTCTCGCAGTAATGTTGTCAATTTTCTTGATCTTGATCTTCTCTCTAGCCATCTTCCCTCTCCTTATATACGGGAAATCATCATCATCATCGATCAAAAGCTCACATATATGATCCGTACGTAAATAGAAACAAAAACAAAAAGCATGGAACACGAGTTTAAAGAGGTGGGGTTTTGCCAATCTGGAAGAAGAATTGAGCAAAAACCCTAGAGAAGAACACCCATTCAAAAGAAAAGTTCAGATCCAAGCAAGAAAAACCCAGAAAGGAAAATAGCTGGGAGATGCATTACAAACCTAATGGACATGCAAAAAAAATGAACAAAAACAAATTTAAAAAAAGAGGAGTTAAAGCTATGTCAGTGAGATAGATAGATTTCGTCCCTTTGTTTACCTTCAGTTTCAGGGAGGCTATAGCTTCAGTTAGGTTCTGATTAAAGGAACCACAAACTACCACTTTGAGAAAGTTTTGAGGGTAAGGCTACAGGTACAGAGACGGAAAAGAAAGACTTGGTGGTTCAAGAAAGGAAAGGTTATATTCCCTTTTATAGCCAAACAGGAGAGACTTGCTTAACTTCAGCTTTTTAACTCCATTTCTTCTTCATCATCGTCTTCTTATAAAAGAGTTTACCAAATGTATGTATGTACATATGAGAAAGAGACTAACAAGAAGGGCTCGAGTGAACGAAGGAGACAGTGACATTCCTGGGTCGGATTATTTTACCATTTTAAGGGAACAATAAAAATGGTAAAAAAAAAAAGAGAATATATATATATATTTATGTGGACTTACACTTTCCGTACATAGATATTCATGCTTCCATCACATCACACGACACCGATAATCAATAGCGTCCTCTACATGTGACACAGTATTTCCATCTCTTCTTCCGATATATTGAACCAATTTATCGTCTGCTTCTTCTTGCGTTCTTACTTCTTTTGAATGGATCATCACTATTATTATGTTATGTTCTGGTTCATAACAAACCAACTCTCTGTATTTGTGTTTATTAAGTTAGACAAATTTTGGGATAATTACACAGGATATTTTTTGTTTAACCATTTTTTATTTTAAAGATATAATTTATCTATCTATAATATTATGTAATTGTTGTATAAATTATTATATTATATTTTGCTAATTTTTCGTTTATTTAAACTTTTAAAATAGCATCATATTTGAAATTTAAAACTTTTAATATTATGTCATTTTAAGTAAAAATA
>JAOTAX010000002.1:4864077-4895289 GCA_025629825.1 Erythroxylum guanchezii
GTGTTTCATTCAAATTGTATTCTGAAATCTCTGTATTTATAATGAGCCCAATTTGGTTATGGCTTTTTGTTCATTAAATGATTGTAAATTATTGTTGAATATTTGTAATAACTGAAAATGATTGTATTAACTGAACATGCTTCCTTTTAACGTGGGATCAAGTTATCTACTGTTTTTCGCGCACATGATTGTAATGAAAAAGAAAAAAAAATTATACTGAGTTTCGACCGACTGATGTAGTACGCCACCCTCACGAGGCACGGACTCGGATATCACCAACGATATCAGGTTCGGGTCACGCGGGAGTGGGGTGTTACACCGTATGCTTATTCAAAGCTTTGTAATCAACACACATCTGCTATGATTCATTCTTCTTTTTAACAAGAATCATAGGGCTTGAGAAAGGACTGATGTTGGGCATGATTACTCCTATTTCTAGCAACTCTCTGATCTATCTTTCAATCTCATCCTTGTGATGATGTGCAGGCCTATAGGGACGAATGTTCACAGGTTCTGCCCCTTCCTTCAGGTTGATCGCGTGGTCATTAGTCCTCTTGGGAGGTAGCTCTTTTATCTCCTGAAAGACTGACTCAAACCTGAACAAAACAGCCCGCAATTCTTGCTGTTACATTGAATTCAAGGTTCCCTTTTCTTCTGATACAAATCCTCCTATTCCTATAGACCACAACGGCCCTTCCACTTCCTCTTCGTCGCACTTGAGTATCTGTTGTAGAGCGTGAGGAGAAGAGCCTTACATATTAATTCCTTGCAAAGTGACTTTCGTTCCCATTTGGTCGAAGGACATACACATCTTCTTCCAATCTACTCTCACCACCCCTAATGTCTCCAACCATGCAACACCTAATATTAAATCAGGTCCCCTAATATCGAAAACATATGCATCTACACTAAACCCAAATCTATTCATTTCCAGTTTCACCTCTTTACAAACTGCTTGCGAGAAAGACCAATGCCCATCTCTCAATCTTACTCTGAAGGTTCGAGTAGGAGTAATGGAAATTCCCATGGCTTGCACCAACCTACTAGACACAAAATTATGACTAGCTCCACTATCTATCAAATCAAGATAGACATTTCATTAAGCTTATAATCAAAACCATGGATTTTGAAGGTGTGGTTTGATCTTTTCCCAGTTCTCTAAACTCAACCAAGTTGCATACCAGCTCACAATCCTCTTGATGCTCCTCTTCTTCTGTTGTTTCCTGACTTTTTACCATATTATTGTCTGCGTCTCCTTCCCAAACAATCAGCTTATACTCCTTGTCTGGACACTGGTGAAGTGGACCGAAGGTTTGGCTACACATAAAACATAACCCCTTTGCCCTTCTCTCTATAAGTTGTTCATACGACAAATTCCTTATTCCCCTCCACTTCGCTCCACTATTTCTATTTTTGTCTGCCACGACACCTTAGAATTTGTTGGGAGATTCCCTTCCTTCTCTCCTCATATTAATAAATCTTCTATTCGAATGACCAAAATGAGGGATAGCTGGCGTGTCCAACTGCGAACCATGTCCAAAAGGTTGGATTCTTGACTTTTGCCTTGGTTTGTTGGTGCGAATTACCCCTTCACTGATCAATTCCCTTTCTACCTTTCGTACCACCGTCAACAATCGATTTCTGGTCGGCGGGTCGTGAGTCTTGACTTGATTCTTAACCTCTTCCTGTAGACCACCTAGAAAACAGCTCATAAACTATTCTTCTGAGAAATGGGTGATTTGCGAGGACAATCATTTAAACTCATCGATATATTCATCCACCAAACCACGTTGGATGATCGATTTGAGCTGCTCAATCTAATTACCTTCATCCTTCCCATCGTACCGGCCGAACAGAGAACACTGAAAGCGTTCCCACGTCATGTATAAATCAAGCTTGCGTATGGAAATGAACCAATATAATGTAGTACCCTTCATACATATCTGAGCCATTGGTAACCGAAGCTCGGAAGGGATCCCATGGATTAAAAAATAAGACTTTGCACGTGTAACCCATGCGAAAGGATCCTCCTTATGGAGCGAAGGGAGATCGACACATCGTGCTGCGTTCCTATACTTTTCCCATGCACGCTTTGTTGTCGCAGACATCGAGTGATTCTCCTATCAACGAGGCTCTATCCTTTGAGTCCCTTAAGTACCATTAATCGGTTTTTCACCATCCGATGAGGAAGACGCAAGGTGAGTCAACACTGGTGAACCTTCGACTCCTTCTCCCATACTCTACTTCTCTAGGTTCCTGCCAGTTATGGCTTGGAATCCTTCCCTCAACTCTAACTAAAGGAGATTTTGGGACTTAGCCAATGTCTCAACATTGGCCATCAAAGAACTCAACTATGTCCGTAAGGCCTTCAAAGTAGCATCGTGCGACTTAACCATCCTGAGCTGAAAGTGATGATTCTTGTCTCCTAAGAGATGTTTCTATCGCAAAGAATCTAGATTCCATTAGAGTTTGCATACAATCTCTACCCCTCTACACTCTCTCAATGAAAGCACTAGTTGATAGGTGATGCTTTAGAGATTGTATTATTGATATGTGAAAAGAGAGACAATTGGAGCAAGCTCCCCCTTCTGCTGAAATCCAGGCTTGAATATTACTTCACAATTTCCAAAATCATGCCCCTCTCTTTTCCCTGTTAAGTTATACCCCCTACATATTCTCTCTCCATAACTAATTATAACAAACTCATAACAACTTGCCTATATGGCAGATTCCCCTTTTCCCAACTTGCTCCCACAAACATGAGTTTTAATGGTGTTAAAATTTCTAGGAAAAACTTATCTTGTATTTAATATACACGGATACATCTATATATACAACTTAACCAGCAGGAAAATAGGTATCAATATGAACCAAAATACATCTAGAAGTCTATAACAGAAATCCCTTGATTATAGGGATTTTTGTTTCTAATAATCTTATCCTGTAAGATTGATCTTATCTAAATCTCTGTTCTTTAACACTCCCCCTCAAGTTGAGGAATAGATGTCTGCCATTCCCAGCTTGCATATAAGATCATGAAATCTTGAAGCATTTAGCCTTTTGGTTAAAACATTTGCTAGTTAATGATCCGAAGGAACATAAGACATACACATCTTCCCACTTTTCTTTGATGAAATGTTTGTCAATCTCAATATGCTTTATCCTGTCATGTTGTATAGGATTATGTGCTATGCTAATTGTAGACTTGTTATCACAATAGAGCTTCATAGGACATTCCCATTTGATTTTTAAATCATCAAGTATGATCTTTAGCCATAATAGTTCACATAGTCCCTATGTAATAGCCCTGAATTCAAATCTGCTGATGATCGAGCCACTACGTTTTGTTTTTTACTCCTCTATATAACTAGATTGCCTCCAAGAAACATGCAGTAGTCTGTTGTTGATCTTCTATCAACTGAAGATCCTACATGGTCTACATCTGTGTAGATTTCTAAGGATAGTGTACGATCCCTTTTAAACAATATTCCCTTGCCTGGACTGCCTTTCAAGTAATGTAAGACTCGGTAGATAGCTTGAAGATGAGATTCCCTTGGGTTGTGCATAAATTGACTGATTATACTCACTGAATATGCTATATCTGGTCGAGTATGTGCTAAATATATTAGCTTGCCCATTAGTCGCTGATACATGTTCTTGTCCACTACCGGTTCTTCCTTTGCGTCTCCAAGTTTGTAATTTGAATCCATTGGACTAAACATCGGCTTACACCCAATTTTCCCAGTTTCCATTAATAAATCTGCAACATATTTTTGTTGAGAGATAAATGTTCCTTGATTTGAATATGCCACTTTAATATTGAGGAAATACTTTAGTTTTCCTAGTTCTTTTATCTCAAATTCCTTTAACAATCTCTGCTTCATTTCTAGGTTCTCTTTTTCATCATTTCTCGTCTTTATAATGTCATCCACATAGACCAAAATAATAGTCAACCCCTCTTGTTTTTAAGTATTTCATGAAAAGAGTACGATCCCCTTAACTCTGCTTATATCCTGATTATTTCATCACTTTTGCAAACCTACCAAACCAGGTTCTTGGAGATTGCTTTAGTTCATAGAGAGCCTTTCTCAATTTACACTCCTTATTACTTGTATCTTCTGTAAATCTGGGTGGAACATTCATGTATATTTCTTCACTAAGATCTCCATGAAAAAAAACATTCTTAACGTCATACTGAAGAAGCTACCAGTCAAAATGAGCTGCCAAGGATAGCAAGATCCTTATTATATTCATCTTCGCAACTGGGGCAAAAGTCTTCTAATAATCCACTCCATAGGTCTGAGTGTATCCTTTAGCTACCAACCTAACTCTGTATCTCTCTAAGGAGCCATCGGCCTTGTATTTTAGTGTGTAGATCCACTTACAGTCAGCAATGTTCTTCCTTCTCGGTCTGTCAACAACCTCCCAAGTATGATTCTTCTCCAAAGCATTCTTTTCTTCTCTCATAGGATCTCTCCATTCCTTTTTTTGATAAGGCCTCAAAACAGTGTTAGGAATAGCAATTGTATTTAAACTCATAATAAACCTTTTATGGCTAAGTGAGAGGTGTTTGAAGGAGATATAATGGTAAAGTGGATAGAGCGATCGATGGGTGCATTCTCTAGTTCCTTTTCTAACAGCAACAGGAAGGTCTAAATCATCACTTGGATTAGTGGAAAGTTTACCTGTTTGGATATTTGAGTATGGTTGAGGACTCACGGCGATCTCATTTCTAAGATTAGGATTTGATTCTTGAACTTGCTTCAGTGCTGGAATGTCTTGAGTTTGCTTCAGTGGAATGTTTTGAGTTTGCTTTGGTGGTGGAATGTCTTTTCTCCTTAAGTATACTTGAGAAAAACTTGGAAACTTGTGGGGGGTTTTCTCCTTGAGTATACTAAAGGAAAACTTGGAAACATGTGGGGAGTTTTGGCTAGGATGGGAGTTAACTTAGGAGGTTTTGTGTCTGGACTTGGCTCAAGTTTTGTGATGTTGATAGAATTTGGTTAGGTTGAGTGGACAGGAGTTAAAGTACGAGCGAGGTCTAGGGTATTTATTGATTCGAAGGAACTGCAAGGACTATCTTCCATTATGCTATTCTCCCCTTAAAGATAGGACTTTGAGAAGAAGAATTTGCACCATGAGAAAGTGACATCAGTTGAGATATAGGTCCTTATTGTAGATGGATTGTAACATTTGTATCCCTTTTGAGTTGATGAGTATCCTAGAAACACACACTTAATGGCTCTAGGATCAAGCTTCCCCTGATTTTGGCTATGGACATAAACAAAAGCAATACACCCAAATACCCTAGGAGTGAGTCCATTGGATGTTCTAAAATGAGGGTAAAAAGAGTTTAGGAGCTCGACAGGACTCTTATTGTCTAAAACACGTGAGGGTAGTCTATTGATCATATAGGTGAAATTAAGAACTGCTTCACCCCAATAAGATTTAGGAACATTTCCTTGAAAAAGTAAGGCCCGAGTAGTATTAAGTAGGTGTCCATTTTTTCTTTTGGCCGCTTCATTTTGTTGAGGTATATTAACACAGGATGAATCATGAATAATATCATATAATTGGAAGGAGATAAGACTTGGTTGAAATATTCTCTAGCATTATCTATTCTAAAAACCTTTATCTTTACCCCAAATTGATTTTGAATCATTGAATGAAAAATTGGAATAATAGTCCCTACATCAAATTTTTGTTTAAAGAGAAATAGCCATGTAACCCAAGTACAATCATCAATCAAAGAGACAAACCAACGGGCTCCAAAAATATTGGGTATAGTGGATGGACCCCATATGTCACTATGAATCACATGAAAAGGATGAGAAGTTCTTTTATTAGTAATAGGAAAAGATACACGAGTATGTTTTGCCAATTCACAAGTTTTACAATGAAATTCAGAGATATTTAATCCTTGAAATAAGTGGGAAAACATAGTTTTTAAAACTTTAAATAATGGATGACCTAGACGGAGATGGTGCAACCAAATGGAATCTTTATTCGAAGAACTAAGGAAGGATGAAGGTGTATTTATCTTAGCTTTTTCATATGGTTTAAGGTGATAGAGGCCATTCCATTTCTTAGCAAGTCCAATCCTCTTCCCCATGTACTGGTCCTGAAAAACACAGTAAAAAGGAGAAAAATGGCAACACAATTAAGGTCATTAGTAAGCCTTTGGATTAAGATTAGATTGGCTGATAATTTTGGTACATGTAAGGCATTTTTTAGAGTGAGTGTAAGGCTCAATTTTATGTCTCCATAATCAACAATAGTGGCTAATTCTCCATTGGCAACTATGATTTTCCTATTACTTGGACTAGGGTTGTATGTGTGAAAAAGCTGTGATATAGGGCATGTGGTCTGTGGCCCTGAAGTCTATAATCCAAGGGCTATTGTAACACTTAATTTTTAAGGTGTCCGTATATAAAAAGAATGTAGGTTTACCAGTGAGAGCAAAGGAACATGTACCTTTCGACTGTCTAAAGGAACTTAACAAACCTCTTAATTTCTCAATCTCTTCATTACTAAGACTCCCTACTGCTAAATTTTCTTCATCTTCCTTCTGTTCAGCTGAATATGCCCATGGTCGTGATTAACCTCCTCGATTTCCCCATTCACGACTTGGTGGCTTCCCATTCAATTTTCAGCAGGTCTCCTTTGTGTGTCTCGATTTTTTGCAGTAAGTGCGCCATAGATTATCCTTATTTTCCTTCCATAAGTTGCCCTTTCCGGATTGCTTAGGCTAGGCTTGATCTCCTTTCTTTGCCTTGTTATCTGCCTTTATCGCCATTGCTGACCCATCCATCTTCTGGGGCTCAAGCATCATGTTTCTTCTGCTCTCCTCTGCTCTAATCAGGGAAATAACCTCTTTTAGTAAGGGTATGGACTTCCTTCCAAGAATTTGAACCTAATCCCGCTAAGAAATCATAAATACACTCTTTTTCTATGAAATTTTTCAGAAAAACAACATCTTCAGGACTTTTCATCTCAATGACCTGATAACGGTCAAGTTCTTGCCACAGAGTTTGCAGAGTATTAGCATATTCTGTGACTGATTTGTCTCCTTGCTCGGTGGCATAGGCTTTGATCTTAATTTCATATATTTGAGCGGCATTGCATGCCTTTGAATACATACATTGAACACAGTCTCAAATCTCCTTTGCAATGGTTAAAAGCATGCACGTATCACTAATTGAAGTTTCCATGGAGTCCCACAACCATGACATGATCATGGAGTCCTCTTCTTCCCATGTTTCTGTTGCTAAATTCCCTGTTGCAGGTCTTGATCTTAGCAGGCGGTCAAGATGCCCTTTCCCTTTGAGATAAGTGCAAACAAGGAGTGACCACTTGAGGTAATTCTTACCATTAAGTCTGTTGGAGGCACGAACATTCTGTAGTTCCCCAATTTTCTAGACAGAGACAAATTCATCTGGGCTGGAAGTAGTGGTTTAAGAGGTTCCAGAATTTGCCCTGGTAAAAGAAGGGAAAGATTGGGTAAAATAATAGTTATGGGGATTAAGAAATATGACAAGAATGAGCAGCAATGAAGGCTGACTAAGGCAACAATGAAGGTTGTAGAATAACAAATAATACTTCAAGAAAACTTTAAGGCTCTGATACTATGTTAAGATTCCCAGGAAAAACTTATCTTGTATTTAATATACACGGATACATATACACACACACATTATATATATATATATAACTTAACTAGCAGGAAAATAAGTCTCAATATGAACTAAACTATATTTAGAAGTTTATAGCATAAATCTCTTGATAATAGGTATTTCTGTTTCTAATAATCTTAACCTATAAGACTGGTCTTATCTAAATCTCTGTTATTCAACAAATAGGCTTAAGTTGCTTAGGTAATATAGGCTGATTAATAAGAGAGGTACTAACATTTACCATGATAAATGCTGCAGAAACTGGACTTGTTCAGGAAGGCATCTTCATGTAACAGTTGGTCTATGGTAATGTCCAAGTAGGGTTAGTAGAGGGGTCCACATGAGACCAGAAACCATCCTGAATCACTGTGGAAAATGTCCATTTTTTAGATTAGAAACATGCCAATTGCATCGAAGAAGTGTCACCTCATAGCCTACGCAAATAGGGATACTCTAACCAGTGCTTGTCTGAGACAGTACTGCCACTTCCTCAAAATGTCATTCTCATCTTGTCCAGAGTTCCAGAGTTCTGTGGGGGTCCATCCAACATATTCACATGCCTCGTTTCACAG
Organism: Erythroxylum guanchezii; assembly: GCA_025629825.1. Classification (NCBI taxonomy): domain Eukaryota; kingdom Viridiplantae; phylum Streptophyta; class Magnoliopsida; order Malpighiales; family Erythroxylaceae; genus Erythroxylum; species Erythroxylum guanchezii. The sequence continues at coordinate 4,872,323 of JAOTAX010000002.1, forward strand.
CATATGGGATTTTTCTATGTATTTATACTTTGCATATTTAGACACTACAGAACTGAGAACTGGTGATTTGATGTATCAACGGTGCGTTGCCAACACGTAACAGAACAGAGCAGAGAAAGAGTAAAAGTCAGAGTGACCAACGGATTAAACAGTTTTAACAAAGAAAATGTTTGGTCGGTAACTAAAGTTGTGTGCCCTTTTTGATTCCGTCTTTCTTATTCTTCTCTATACAAAAGCTGTGGGCGCCGTCGTACATGATGTGGCTGTGCCTCCGAAGTCTTAAGTGCCTCGTTCCTCTTTTTGTCGCACCGAAACTTCTCTTAAAGAGGCATTTACCAAGTAATGTCTCTCTTCACGACTTAGAAGTTCCAACATAGACATTCTCTAGTTTTCTCATCTCCACATAAAACCCAACTGCACTTTCTCATCCTCTTCCTTTTGGCTCCTCCTTTTATGCCACCTTTCTTGTCCGCTCCCAGTAGTAACCCCCGAAACGGTTTTTGGGTTTCCTCTATAGGAAACAACTAAATCTAAAACCAGCTTCTTTTTTGATAAAGCTCTCAGCTTTCTTTCTTTCTTCTTCTTCGTCGTAACTCAAATACCTGTTTTTTCCCAATATACAGTCTCCATCTAGTTCTTAGGAGCAGAACAAGTGACATGCTTCCTGGTCAAAGGTACTTATTCTCTGCATCCGAGAGTCAAAGGAAGGCTGGATGTGCTCAAGAGTCGAGCTCTGCGAACGTGATGAACGACCGAGAATCCACCCTGAGCTCCGCTTTGAAATCGGGCAAGAAATCAACGGAGGCATTGAGGGGTCACAAAGAAGCTGAGAGGAGACGCAGGCAGCGTATCAACACCCATCTCTCCACTCTCCGGACTCTGCTTCCCAAGACCACCAAGGTTACATTTACGTTCACTTCACATCCACATTTGTCTCTTCAATCAATTGAATCCTTTTTGCCCTTTGTCGGGACGGAAGGGCATTGTAGTATATTAACTCTGTCACTGTCCGTTAAATAGACAGATAAGGCTTCGTTGCTGGCGGAGGTGGTGCGTCACTTGACGGAGCTACGAAAGCAAGTGGCTGACTTGGCTGGGAAGGGTGGCGGCGGGTGGGATTCCGATCACCGGTGGCCGTTCCTCGGGGACTCTGACGAGGCGACTGTGAGCTACTGTGACAGTGAAACGAGGATGGTGAGAGCGAGCGTTTGTTGCGAGGATAGACCGGGATTGAACGGTGATTTAGCGCAAGCGATCGGGTGGGCTCGGGGCAGGGCAGTCCGGGCCGAGATGTCGACTGTTGGTGGGCGGACCAACAGTGTGGTCGTGATTGAGTGGGTCGGTGGGGGTGGTGAAGACGAGGACGTCAAAGTTCTGAGAAAGGGTTTAAAGGCGGTTGTGGAGAACCGGTTTTCTGGGTTTGGGTTGGATCAGGCGGTTTATGGGAGCAAACGGGCTCGGCTCCTGGGTTGGGTTAGTACTTAGTAGTAGAGACGACGACGAGTTAGATCAGAAAGCCTAGACAAGGAACTAGTGGATGACGTGGAAATATGGTAATTGATATGCCCTGAAAAAGAAAAGAGGTTCAATCATAACCAATAGAGAATATAATATTATAAAGTGTGCTTATTTTCTGTCCACTAGCATTACTTGTTGTGTTAATTAGGGCTTGTGGATATGTGATATTATTATGTCGACAAAGACTATTAAAATTAAAAAAAATAAATATTTAAATATTTTATCGTCGCTTTTTAAAGTTTGGATTATAATTATAAAATTAACCAAGTTTTGAGAATTTTTTAATTAACTATAAAATTTATAATAAACTTATTTTAATTTATTATAATTTCTATCCAAGTGCTTTCAAAATTTTTCATTAATATGATAGTTAAGTTAGAAAATATAATAAAAATAAAATTATTAATTTCAAATTTCAAATTTTAAGATTAGCATATTTATATTTATTTTATATTATATCTTTTAAGACAAATAAATTTAAATTATTTAAAATTTCCTTGAGATCCCGTATGGGATTGGACATCATCAGGCATTGTTGCCCAGTTGGATAAGCGTACCTCGCATGTTCTATTCTGACCTCATGTCCAAGTCACTTGAGAAGATAACCATATCATATAATAATATAAGAACAAGTAGTAACTAGATTACAGTTACTCGAGGTTTTAACCATTATCACATGCGAGCTAAGGCGCAACTACGTACATGGCCTGGCGAATCCGTAAGACCCAATTCTTAGTCCTCCTTTCACCATCCTCGTCTTCTTCTTTTTCATATTCAAGAGTGTCCGTACTTTACAGGATCAAAAGCTCGTTCAGTTCTTCCTACAATATCTGCCTTTAGGTCTTTTACAATCCACGAGGACAGATTTCGGTTGTATCCTTATCGTGGCGTATACAACCCCTTTTCTGCTTTTACCAGAAGTTGGCCTAGTCGGGCAAGAGTTTGTTGCTTTTCTCCTCTCCTCTGCTTGTTTATTCATCAAACTTCATAAAATGGTCGTTTATCAGTCTCGTTCTTGATTTTTATCGATCACGGGGATGATTTTTTTTGTTGATTTTGTTAATTTTTGTTCCCAGGAGAAGCTGGAGGAGGTTGAGGATTCCCAGTTGAGATTAATCCCCTTTCCTCAGTAAGCCAACAATTTATTCTTTAATATGATTCGTCCGAAATTGTTGGAAGGAAAGAGTTGTTTAAATAATTGGAAAGTTGTCGTCGTGCTGATTGTTGACTTTAGTTTTCGGTAGCAAAATGTCCTGTAAACGCATGTCGTTGCTTGATTATGTTTCGCAGAGAGAACCCAAGAGTCGGAGTGGATGCTTCTCCCAAGAACTTTAAATTACAGGACACGCTCAAAACTGATGGTGAGAGGGACCTTTTTGATGAGCTGAAACGAAGATTTCTGAACTTCAAGAAGGAAAAATATTTGTAAGTGACACTACAAATGCGAAGCAAGTGATTTGATCAAAAGTTTGTTAGTTTGAGAAGTGCTTGTTAATTTGACCAGCAAGGACAGAGATCATTTCCAGATCCTGGCGGAATATCAATCACCAAAGGTAATAATTGAAATTTCCCGGTCTTCAAAGTTGATATCTCTACAGTTGTTTTGTGCATTATTCAACAAATAAACATGTGTACTTCTTCTTTTCAAACTGACAAGTTGAACAGTTTATGGTAATTGCTTGTGTAGACTCGAGGGTTTGTCCCTCGAACATCCTTGGATTTCAACCTGGAGAAGCCTTCATGATTAGGAACGTCGCGAATCTTGTAACTGCGCTTGAGGTAATCAAATATTTGTTCAACTTTTATTTTTCCATCAAGCGATGTGTGGGCTGATTCAGGTTCTGTATTTGTAATTGTTCTGCAGAATGGGCCTACAGAAACTAATGCTGCTCTTGAATTTGCTGTTAATACTCTTGAAGTAAGTGTCCTTTCAATCCTTGTGTCTCCTTAGTATTACATTTTTCCTTTTCTGGTTCCTAGGAAGATGTTAATTTCTGTGCTTTTGACACCATGTATACATCAGGTTGAACACATACTAGTCATTGGCCATAGTAGCTGTGCAGGAATTCAGGCTCTCATGACTATGCAAGATGGAAGAAATTCCAGGTCTAGCTAAAGAATCTGTTGCCTTTCTCTTGTTAATAACTGGTTTCTGATCTTTTTCCCTTCAACTCTGTAAGAATTTCTGATGAACTGTCCCTGAATTTGTTGTGATTTAGCAGCTTTGTTGAGAAGTGGGTTGCTTACGCAAAAGTTGCCAAATTGAGGACAAAATCTGAAGCAGCCAACCTTAGTTTTCACGAACAATGCAGACACTGTGAGAAGGTATGCCTTATTATGTCCAACTTTAGTAGGAGATCAGACATTTTTTTCACCAATTGTGGCAAGAATCTCCAACTGTCTTAAAAATGACTACCAGTATGATTCTGCAACTTGTCTTCTACTAACTACTACCCAAGCATCTAAGAAGAGCAATACAGTTCAGATGTGGGCTAGAAAAATTGTGAAATAACTAAAGTTCTTAACCTTGAGCCGGGCTTGGTATTGGTGGTTTAATTCTGATTCAACTTGTTGCAGGAATCAATCAACAATTCATTGCTGAATCTGCTGAGTTATCCATGGATTGAAGACAGAGTGAGGAAAGGTTTGGTGTGTATTCATGGAGGATATTATGACTTCTTGGAATGTACATTTGAGAAATGGACCCTTGATGGGAAGGGAAGCAGCATTGGTGAAAGTAGCAGAACAGTCTTGGTCAAAGACAGGGTGTTGTGGTGTTGAGAGTCACTTGCAATTGTAATATTAGTTGGTGCAATAGTTTCACTCACTGTTAAAGAAGCGTAAATATTGAAAATATGCATTAAATCAATTGGTAACATTTTACCAAGGTCATTGCCTCATATTCTGAATTCTAATCTCATAAATTTCTCCCATTTTCAACAAAATATTTTAAAAAATAGACCAAAGTTAAATCGGTAAAATAAGATATTTAAAGTTTAGAAGGTTCAATTAGTATTAAATCGTTAAAAATTGATTAAAATTAATGAATTTAAAGTATAATCGAAAAAGATTGTGTTATCCATTGAAAAATTTGGAGGTTAATTAAAAGATATTATTAAATAAAATATTATTTATTATTTTAATTTATAAAAAGTTATTAATTTATAAAAATTAACAAATTTATTAATAAACTGTTCAATTTTTAACAACAAAAATTATTAAAATAAATCTAATTAAAAAGTTGAAAACCGAACTGAAAAGTTGAAAGGTTCAAGACTTTTAATCTTGATTTCAACTAATAAAATTTTTTAAAATTTTTAAATTTATTTTTTCAAATAATCATATGCATCAAATTATCAATTTAAAGTTATTGAATTTCTTAAATTATTTATTAAAAATATATTTTTATAAAATTAAAAAGTGATTATCGTATATTCAAATAATAATAATAATAATAATTCACTCTCCAATATAAAATAAAATTAGAAAATTTAGAATTCTAATTGTTGAGTTTTTTAAAGCCTAAAAAATAAAAGAAAAACAGAAGTTATGTGGAACTTTGGGAAACGTACGAAACACAGAGCTGAAGCGTTAAAACAGAAACAAGTCGGATCACACCAACACGGCAGCTTTCTTACACTTATCTGAAGAAGCATAGAGGCGGAGAAGATCAAAATCCCCAGGAACTCGAAGAAAATAATCACAAGTATGATATCGCAGTTCTTCGTCCTCTCGCAACGCGGGGATAACATTGTGTTTCGAGACTGTGAGTTTCTCTTACCTCTTACATCCGCCGATCTGCTCAGTCTCATGTTCTTCGTAGCCATTTGATTCGAATTCAATTCGATTTCGTCCAATTCTAATAAACTATGATTGGTGTTCTTTGCCTTAGAGCAGCGTGGGATCTGTTGGCTGTAGTTTCAGTTGATCTATGAGAATGTAGTTTTAGAATCCTAGGACAAGAATTGATTTTTTCTTTTCTTTTTCAATTTGATTATGAGATTTGGTTTCTTATTTTGGGTTTCAGATCGCGGTGAAGTGCAAAAGGGAACTGCAGAGATATTCTTCAGGAAAGTGAAGTTCTGGAAAGAGGATGGACATGAAGAGGCACCGCCTGTCTTTGTAGGTATTATCTTCCTGAGTAATGTAACGGTCAGTAAAGTATGTGTTTTTCGGTGGTGATTCGCTTTTGCACTAGAAATGTGGAAAGTTCAAGAATTTTTTTTGGAATTCAATTAGCAGCGACCATAATATATATTTAGGATGCTGTTACTATTTCCTTCAGATGAGGATTTGATGTTTTCTTTGTATATTTTCTTTCAGTGTTAGTTTGGCGAGTTGTTGAATTTGGTATGAAAGGGTGGATCTATGTGTTTTAGGTTTAGTGTTTAGTTAATGCTGTTTTAAATGTGGTTCTTGATGGTTGATTTTAGAGACAGAAATTAGGTTTTCAGTCTTTCTTTTTATTCTTTCTATGCATTGTTTTGAAATCTAATCTTGATCATCTTACAGAAGCTTATAGATGACTATGATACAGGGCTACAAATGGAGGAATTTTCTTTCGCCTTAGATGGCTTTCTGTTAGCTACTGGCATAGACAAGTGCTAAGTTGATTATAACTTAGCAAAAAAGTTTGCATCTTTCAACTTATTATCTTTTGGGCCCTATAGATCTGGGGAAAATGGCTGGCCTATGCTGGCTTCTAGTTGTGTGCCTTGGTTTGGTTGTTTGGCATCCCCAATGTATATAATACCTCTAATTTTTGTTATTTATTCTATCATGTACACCATTTTCCTATAGCTATGCATTTCTCTAGATCTTCTGTTTGTGTTGCATTCTAATGCAATTTGCCAAATCAAATTTTCTTTCATTCAAAATCCTTTGGTATGATAATATAGTTTAAACTTTTTTTCTTCTTTTTCTTTACTCTTCAACAGAATTTAGATGGCGTGAACTACTTTCACGTGAAGGTTGTGGGATTATTATTTGTGGCAACTACAAGAGTTAATGTCTCACCTTCTCTTGTCTTGGAACTTCTACAAAGGATTGCTCGTGTTATCAAAGATTATCTTGGGATTCTAAATGAAGAATCTTTGCGGAAAAATTTTGTTCTTGTGTACGAGTTACTTGATGAAGTCATTGTAAGTTTGTTTAACCGTATACCTCTTGTATTGGCCTATTTCCTGAGCATTATGAAGTTTTAACTCTTATCCCCTCCAAATTCTGTTACTAATGTGCAATTTGACTGAAATGCATTTCAAACTCAAATTTTTACCCCTACTCCTTGTTTAATTTATTCATTATTCTCTAATTCTTAGTAAGTTGTTCTATTTGTCCCTCAAGATGGCCAGAAGATTCTTCTTGCTCAAGGCCCCTTTGTTTAATCTTTGTAAATTGTCATAAGGCAACATAATCCTATTGTTATGTGATCCTTGTTCTCTAGTTGCAAATAATGTACTTGTGCCATGGAGTATCAAACATCAATGTCTCAGGACTTTATGAAGGATCGTGCATTTTATTCTCTCATTTTTCTCAATATTGCTCTTCTGCAACTTTATTCCTAAGTCGCTGTTCCTTTCTTTTCCCAGGATTTTGGTTATGTACAGACAACATCTACTGAAGTTTTGAAGTCCTATGTGTTTAATGAGCCAATTGTGATTGACGCTGCTCGTCTACAACCTCTGAACCCTGCTGCCATTTTTATGGTATCATGTGATCTCTTTAAGCACTCAAATATAGCTGACTCAGTTGGCACTTTATTTTTGCATGTTGATTTACATAAAAATAAGCCATTGATTATCATTATTATTGTTATCATTTGATTATATAATTCAGCAAGGAAGCAAAAGGATGCCAGGTACAGCTGTCACAAAATCTGTGGTAGCAACTGAGCCTGGTGGCCGAAGTAGGGAGGAAATTTTTGTTGACATAATTGAGAAGATCAGTGTGACATTCAGCTCAAGTGTAAGTTTTATGTATCTAGGGACCAATTAGAACTATTATAATCGTCAGTGTGGTATATCTGCATGTGTTAATCTACTGTTGATGCCCTTGATGAAAATGATGTTCTAACATTGTTGTCTTTCTTTTACAGGGTTATATATTGACTTCAGAGATTGATGGAACTATTCAAATGAAGAGCTATCTTTCTGGGAACCCAGAAATTCGATTAGCCCTTAATGAGGACCTGAACATTGGAAGAAGTGGTGGAAGATCACTTTATGGTACTTCTATAAGTTCCCTAGCTATGGCATTGGACTTATTTTGATTCCCCAACATGCCTGAGCATTCATTTATGGAGCCATGATTATGGATTGAGGTCTTCTTTTGTTTAATTTCTTTTATTCTTGGTTATTATCTCTCTCTCTCTCAATGGACGTTTCTTGCTGTTATAGACTACAGGAGTTCTACTGGCTCAGGAGCAGTAATACTTGATGATTGTAATTTCCATGAATCTGTGCGTTTAGATAACTTTGAAGTGGACAGAACTTTGACTCTGGTGAGCAGAACCACCATTAACAATTATAGGGGTTTAGCTTTTGCTTCCTATTACTCATTATTCACACTGTTGCTCCTCAGGTGCCACCAGATGGTGAGTTTCCTGTGATGAACTATCGTATGACCCAGGAATTCAAACCTCCATTCCGTATTAACACTTTGATTGAAGAAGCAGGAACCCTTAAGGTAAATACCTTCTCAAAATGAACCTTTACCCTCCTTCAAAACAACACCCATATAGTTCTCTTCTGCAACTTTTGTGCTCTAACAGATGATGGTGACATACATAGAAGTTATCATGTGTGTATAAGAATTGTCGTTTTGTAATTGATGAATTAAGGATTACTATTTATGTTGTGCACTTATGGTGGTGTATCTCATACTTCCTGTTGCATGTAGGCTGAAGTGATTCTTAAAATATCAGCTGAGTTTCCCTCAAGTATTACAGCAAACACAATTCTTGTACAGATGCCCCTACCAAAATATACTACCAGGTACAGATGTCATGTCCCATTTTAACAAGCGAAGTAGCAAGGTTTCTGGGATCTCCCTGAATTTATAATTTGGAATATTTGCCAAAATGCAGTCACTTTGTTTTGATGGTTTACGTTTTGTGTACCTAATAATCCTCTCAGCCATTGTTCCTGGTTTGGCAGTGCAAGTAGCATATACCGTAACTCATCTGACATTTAACCACCACAAAAGAAAACAAATTTGATCATCCTGTGAAGGGTATGAAATGAAAATATTAACTGACTGTATAACAAGCTGAAACTTTAATGGTGTTTGTGTCCAAACCTGTTGGTGGTATAATGACTGAAACTGTCTTATGTCAACACACACATACACTCACAGGAAAGCAGTAATAACTCTCAAGTTTATCTTGAAGGGATAGCACCCTTTCGGTTGTCTTATTTGTAAAACTTAAGAGGCTAATTTGGTATTCCTTGTGGTGAGAAAATCTTCAAATTAAATCATAAACAAAATATTTTCATGTTAGTTGCAGCGTCTGTTCCCTCAAAAACATACAGAACATGACACTACTAAACCTACCATAAGCTAAAAAATAAGAAGTTTGGGCCTTGGTGTCTGATTCTAACTTTTCACAGATGAAGAGCTTTAATGTTTACTCATTAGCTTTTGTTCTGCCATTGTTATTTGTGCCAGAGCTACTTTTGAGTTGGAATCGGGAGTTATTGGGCAAACAGCAGATTTCAAGGAAGTAAACAAGAGACTTGAATGGGGAATAAAGAAGGTAGGATTTATTCAGCAACGTTTTTATTGATTATGAGGATTATGATTTTTATATTTAATTGTAGTTATAGTGTTTCAACTGGGCATAATTATGGATGTAATGTGCAACAGATTGTTGGTGGATCTGAGCTTACATTACGTGCAAAGTTGACATTTTCACAGGAGTCACATGGTACAAGTTGATGATTTTCGATCTGGTCAATATCACACTACATTTTTCATTTGCATGTTAAAGTCATAGTATTTGTTGTTGCATACAGGAAATATCACCAAGGAATCAGGACCAGTTAGCATGACATTCACAATACCAATGTATAATGTTTCAAGACTTCAGGTAAGACATCAATTTTCTGTTTACCACTTGTAATGAATTTGTTTAGCCTCACAAAAGCATGGCATATGGGAAGTGCTTATTCTTTTGAGAAATTTAAAGTATGGAGACAATAGATGGTGTATCTTTTTGATATAAAAAGATTTGAAGGGACAGAGAAGGAAAGCTATCCCGAATACAACAATATCTTTAGGTTTGTGGACTCAGCTCAGTGTGCTAACATGATCCGGCATTAGAACCTTGTTTGTGGTTACCATTTCAACATCGAGGGTTTGAAAGATTTTACATAGAATCTGACATCCATCTCCAGCGCTTACTTCCTGCGCCCAAAAGAGTTGCGGTGTAAAACTAGTTGTGTAAAGAGAAAGTAACTGATATTTTGTGAAGTATCATTTGCTTTAACCTTTCAATTTCCAAGCTCTTCACAAGGTTTACAAAAATGATCCAAATGCCTTCTGTATCTATTGATACTTGAAAAAAGAGGTTGACCTTGTTGGTTGGTTTCTTCTTGCAGGTTAAATACTTGCAGATAGCAAAGAAATTTAGCGCATATAATCCTTATCGATGGGTGAGATACGTCACTCAGGCGAATTCTTATGTTGCACGAATCTGATCAAACTGGGGAAGCTATTCTACTTCACTTTGTTTTCTGACTGACTTTCCCGCTTCCTTTTTAGTCTTTATCTAGAACAATAGCTACTTTCTTAAGTTTAGTTGGTAACCATGTGTTAGTGGTTGAGTTTGGTTTTGACTTGTTGATGCAATTTCACCTGTTCACCTGAATAAACATAATGTAGTGTTCGATCTTGAGGTCTTTGTACACACTGCCTCTTCCCGAGCTTTTACATTCCACCATCCCCAACACTCTTCCTGAGCTTCCTAAGCCTGAATTACCACCTGTGCCTGAACCCTGAACATTTGTTACTAAGGTTGCCTGAAAATGTTCCTCCGTCGAAACCGGAGGACTTGCCAAAGTCCGTAATATCTATCATTTCAAGCTCTGCCGAGGACATAAAGTTCGCCGCCTGTCTCGACCACTCTTTGAAACGATCATGTCCCAACTATGATTTTAAAGATGGCATTCAGCTGTAGCATGTTTGTTCAATCTTTTACTGTATGGCTCATACTGGACTTTTATGGTTCTCTGTGTAAGGATTTCTTGGCAGATTCATATTAAACGATGACGTATTGCTTCCATGTATAAAATCAAAGAGTTACGTTGACATGATATGGGCTTCAGGTCACCGAACATTTAATAATAATGATAATAATAACAACTTGAATTAAGTTCAAGTAAGTTCGTATAAAATAAAAGATATTATATTTTAACTTAAAATTTTAAGATAATAAATTATAAGTTTTGTATTTATACGTAGTTCACTTTATTTTTATATCTTTTTCAATGCGGAACAATTTTATTTGTACTTCTTATAAATGAATTCATCCGTATCGAACCTACCACTTAACTAACAACTAATCAAAATCATTCTATGAATCATCACTTATCCTACTCAATCTATGAATTACTATTAATCAAAATTTACCAACCCAACGCAGACTGTAATAAAATATTTATCACATCTAAGAACTTCTATTTATCAAATTATGTCTAACTTCATTTTGATATTGTCATTCAAATGGTTCAGGTCGTATTATATCAGGTCGATTTAGGAACTACAAGATTATAATTCATTTCTTTTTATATATGTCATTTGGCATTAAAATATATTCTTCAAGCCTGAAAGCTATTAAAAAATATTGTTAAATATTTACATGGTTTTTCAGTTAACAATACAGCATACTATGTTGCGGAGATTAAGAATATAGAGGAGAATTAGACTTACTTTCTGAAACAATCGATATCTAATTCATCATTTAGAAAGAGAACGTAATTATTTAAAATCTTTAACTATAGAATAAAATGTAAGTCAATTCTAACAAATATTTCAACTATAATATATGTTAGAATAAATTATAAATTAAATGCGGAAGAAAAATAAAATATCTCTAATCATTGTTGTCTTTATTAGAAGAGTCTGCGTTTTTTTAATTTTTCTAAGTTCTCAATTTCCAATTTAATGGTGTATATTTAAGAAGAGAAAAGAAGCTTAGGGGACCCTAAAATCTACAAGAAAATATATATGAATGTGCTTCATCAAGCACACCAGGAGTTACCTAATACCAAGTATTCATACCCACTAAATTCATAACATTGGACCATTTATGACACTAAGAATATGAAAAGTTCTCACATTCTCCCACTTGGTCCATACGTTTAACTTGGTGTCAAATGCTAATCTAATCCAAATATAATATATGAATCATGGTGATAAATCCTGTAGTACATGAGTATTATCTTCTATATATTACAGTATACTATAATTGTATCAACCGAATGCAGTAACATTATTTAATGAATAAAACCTATGTTTATTCTAGATTAAAAAATAACTATTTTTTCAAATTCAATAATGTGCACCATCATATGAAAAAATATTATAAGAATTTCATGAAAACAACGTTGTTCATACAATGAAAACTATATAATAGAACTTAATCCTATTATAAGAACATAATCCTTGAACTTCATTGTTGGCATGCCCTTTGTTAAAGGATTAGTTGTCATCAATTCAGTGTTAACGTGTTCAGTGACCACTTTCTTGTTCTTAACATGTTCCTTTATAGATAAAAACTTGATAACGATGTGTTACTTCAACTACCACTCTTATTGTTTTTAGCTAGAAAAATAGCAGCTGAACTGTCACAATATATTCTCAATGGCCTATAAATGGGTTCCAAGAGTCTAAGCCCATACATGTAACTCTTTAGTCATACTTCATGTGATATAGCATTCAAAACAAGAAACAAACTCAACTTTCATGGTGGAAGTAGCAGTCAAAGATTGCTTGACACTCCTCCACGATATGGCTCCATGGGCAAACATGAAGACATAACCTAATGTCGATTTTCGTGAATCAACATACCCAATAAAATCTGAATCTAAGTATACTATCACCTCTAGATTATCGGTTCGTCTATATATAAGAATGTAATATTTGGTCCCTTGAAGATACCTTAATACTTTCTTTGCAAGTCTCCAGTGATTTAATCCTAGGTTACTCTAATATCTTCTTAACATTTCAATAGCAAATGCAATGTCAGGTCTTGTACAAACATGAGCATACATCAGGCTTCTGACTGCAGAAATATATGGAATGTTTTTCATTCGTTCGCTTTCAAAATCATTTTTTAGGCATTGGTCCAAATTGAACCTATCCCCTTTCATAATGAGAACTACATTAGGTGAACATTCGTTCATCCAAAATCTCTTTAAAACTTTATTAATATAAGTTTTTTAAGACAAACGCAAAACACCACGGAATCTATCTTGATGAATCTTAATACCAATGACATAAGATGCATCATTCATATCTTTCATTTCAAAATTCTTAGAGATAAATTGTTTCACATCATGTAACAAACCACTATCATTAATTACAAGTAATATGTCATCCACATATAATACAAGAAAATAAATTTTACTGTCACTAACATTCTGGCATATAAATTTCAAATATTACCGGTGAGATGCTTGTTTCAATCCATATATGAATCTTTTAAGTTTACAAACCAAATGCCACTATTATTAGAGGAAAGTCCTTCTGGTTATTTCATGTAAATCGCTTTCTTTTGTCACCATTTAAGAAAGTCATTTTCATATCCATTTTATATAATTCCATATCAAAATAAGCAACCAATGCCAAAATCTATCGCAACATCTGATGTTTTTATTAAAATAACACCCTAAAATGCACCGCAATATCTATGTTGTTATTAAAACAACACCTAAAACGACAACATCTAGTTTATAAATGCACAGTATCATGTTTAACAACAACACACAAAAACAACACAACATTTGGTTCAATGAGAGGAGACAAAACGTCTTCAGAGTCTGTTTATGACAAAATCAACAGACAAAACAATGATAGTATAGCATATCATTTGGTTTTCTTATTAAAGCACATAACATCACAAAACAACCAGCATCTATAAAACGTCGTCGCTTAAACAAATGAGTCTCCTTCAACCTCTAACCGGGTCATTTCGACCTGGTTCGTGACTCGTCGGATACTCCACAAAATTAGACCAAAAAGCACCAAAAAAACACATTTTTAAAATACAGAAACACTTCCAAAACACTTAATAGAACATTTATATCTTAAATTGAAAGAAAAATGTCCAAAAACAACTCTAAACCAAAAGATTTCAAATATTAAAAAAATTCAAATTTTGGAAATTCTCCAAAAACTCCAACGAAGAAGAGGTTAAGAGGCTCTGATACCAAATGTAAGCCATATATATATATATATATATATATACGCTCATCATTAAATCAATGTTATGACTATCGTATAGGTACTGGTACCATATTTGGTTCGAATATAATACTGCAATGGTATAGGTCAATATCAGATACTGTTTTAAATAACGTTTAAATTTTATAAAATAGTCTCTTAATTTTAAAAAATTGTAGAATGGTTCTTTAATATATTGTACTGTATAGTTTATAATTTTATATTAACTCTGTCTCCCAAAATCATAATAATAGAATTTTAAAATAATAATAATATATTTATTTTTATTAATATTAGTTTTCATGTATAAATAGTAGACAAAATTAATATAAAAAACTCATTTAATCATTATATAAATATAAAATTAAGAACAATACAAAGTATTTAAAATATTACAAGTTCAACCTATAATAAATAATAATTACATCAAAACATCAAATAAAAATGATAATAAATATCTATGAATCTTCAACAATTACAATTTATAATAAGAGCTCATACCGAGAAAACAACCAATAAAAAATGAAGCTTGAATTAAAAACATTTACGATTATAAAATTTTGCTTATTTGTTTTTATTTCAACTTAGATTGAAGTAAATTAAACTTTACTCAAGTAACTACTAATTGGACTAAGTGGAACATGAGTTAAGTTGTTAAGACCCAAACATTGTAACCCACGGTGTTAGCATCTTACCATGGAATCATATGTATGATGTACATTTTTTCTACACTAAAGTCTTTCTTGTAGAAAAGAAATAGTCACAATTCGACATTAGGCCAATTGCAATGTTAATACGTGCCTTGTTATGGAGCCATCAACTCGCAACAGTACTCTAAAACTCTAGAGCTTATTCGTTGAGGCTGATGCTGCTAAGAATCATTGGACAGCTAGACAAAACTTTCACGTCGAGTTGATAGGTTTTCACTGTTTTGTTGAAGTGACTGAAAATGTCTGAGAGATCGGGTTCCTTGTGAATTAACCCTAAGCAAAATTTTCACCGGACCTCCTTTTTCTCCTTATCGGTTCCATTTTCCACGTGTTAGCAGGTGCTGTTGACCTTATAAACATTTACTTATCTGTTAGGAACTGTGAAAGCATACGTTTGTTTTTTTTTTTAAGCTACATGATCTAGAGGAGAAGAACCAAAAACATATTACTGAATGTGTATGTGGGGGAAAGGTCGATTGGATCAAATGTGCTTAAGCAAAAATGATTGTGATGCTTTGAAAATTCTCTGTTTTTTCATAACATGATCCCAACGTGATGTGTTAAACCATCCTTGAAACCTTCTTCACGTCAAAGTAAGTGAGCTCACATGAGAGTTTGAATTTGTTTTGGGAAGAAGGCCCATGACCAGAAAGAGATAGAGGGAGAGGGAGAGGGAAGGGAAGGAATTAGCAGACGCCCCCGTTGGCCAAAAGATGTAAACATCAACTTGTCCTTTTCAATCCCACTCGGTCGGCTCAGAGTCTCAGACTCAGCCTTATATCCTCTTGTGCTCTTTTCTACCCTCTCTCTAACTAAGTCGCACCCCCCGCTCCTTCCAAGTAGTCTTTATTATCATACTTCTCTCTTTCTCTTGTCTGAATTGTGGGGTATACTTTGTTTTTACCTCCCAAACCAGCGGCGCCACCTTTACTTGGTTTTCAAGCTCACCCACCACCACAAACTCTCTCTCTCTCTCTCTCCATCTCTTTATAGTATACAAGACCTACACGCCCCTGTTCTTCTCTCCTCTGCGACTTCTAAACCCTTCGCTTCAAGTGTCTCCTTGTCTCTTTTCATATATCATAATCTTATCTTGTTCTTTTCTCCCCCCTATTTCACTCTCTTCCCACGTACTCTCTATCCCCACATATCCCCAGCCCCATACTTGCCATAACTAGACAATATATAAAAAAAAAACATAAAACGTAACAAATTAAGATTGTAATCCTATTCCAAAGAGAAGAAACGAAAAAGCCATGAAAGGAGAATTTTTAGAGCCACAACATCATCACCATCCAAAGCATGAAACCCCTAACATGTTCTCCAAACTCTCTCACCACCAACACCTGCCTTTTTCTCAACACTTCCAACTTTCTCGCGACTCGGAAGATGATGACACGCGCAGCACCGCTGCCGCCACCACGGCCAATACTACTCCGACCACCGCCACACCCAACAAACATCACAGACGCAACGAACAACCCAACAGCAGCGTTGCCACGGATGGCGCAACGATTGAAGTGGTCCGTCGGCCCAGGGGCAGACCGCCCGGTTCGAAAAACAAGCCCAAGCCACCCGTCATAATAACCCGTGAGCCTGAACCAGCCATGAGTCCTTACATTCTCGAAGTTCCAGGTGGAAGCGACATCGTCGAAGCGATTTCACGTTTCTGTAACCGTAAAAACATCGGAATCTGCGTGCTTACTGCTTCCGGTACTGTTGCTAACGTTACTTTACGTCAGCCTTCTACAACTCCAGGAGCTATCATAACCTTCCACGGCAGGTTCGATATATTGTCCATAAGCGCAACGTTCTTGCCTCAACCCACGTCGTATCCTGCACCGAACACTTTTACTATCTCTCTCGCCGGACCACAGGGACAGATCGTTGGTGGTATTGTCGCTGGAAGCTTAGTGGCTGCTGGAACCGTGTTTATAATAGCGGCGTCGTTTAACAGTCCGAGCTTTCATCGGTTACCCATTGATGTGGATGAGGGAAGAACTTCCGGCTCCGTTGGCGGTGCTGAGGGGCAGTCTCCAGCGGTCTCGGGACAAGGCGGTGGTGGTGGAGGAGACAGTGGACACGTGGCGAGTGGAGGAGAAATGTATAGTTGTCATCTGCCGTCTGATGTTATCTGGGCACCTACTGCTAGGCCTCCACCGCCTTACTGATTGATGGGAGAGAACATCGAAATTAATGTGAAGTTTCTAGAGATTTTAAAAATTCAGCTCCATTTTAGCTTTGTAGGTGCAGATTTTGAGCATTGTCATTTTTGTTTCATACTTCCGTTTGGACTTTAATGTTTAGTGCTATTTGATATGTAGCTCGGAGGAAACTGATGGATGACCCTTTTTTTTAATTTTTTCTCATTGTTATATTATTCTTCTTGAAAGAAATCTTATTCAAATCTTGTCCCTTCGATCTTCAAAGTTATGATCTTGTAGACTTTAAATATGATGCGTACAGTAATTCTGGTGTACTGTTATTAATGAAGGATGCGACTGCGCGTTGTCTATATCATTAAAACCTCTTCTCTATCCATCTGTCATCTTGGGGAAGGTGTTACATGGTGGATTTTGCTTTGCTTTGAAGTTTGAGACTCTGAACAGATGATGATGCACGCACCCACATGTCTGCAAATGTTGCAGATAGCAGATGATTGATGGGTATGGAAATATAGCTAATGAGGGGATGGTGGATGTGAGGTTTCTGATAAAAGATTACGCCTTTGGATTCTTCTTCTGATTGATTTTTACCTTACCTTCTTGATTTGGATGAAAGCGTATGCGTATGGCAGTAGACAACCAAGGCTTGTGCTTTGCCAGTTCTTTCCTTTTCTCTCTCTGTTCATATTTATATATACATGTCAGATTCTTTTGCCCAGTTCCTTCAAATCTCTCTCGCAAGCCCAAGTTATGGTTTTTATCTCTTCTTCTGCAAGCACTTAACTTTTTCTCTTCTTATCATCTGACCGAGCAGCATCTGTACTTTGTTTTTGTCTCTTTCTCTCTATTTACTGGCTTTTCAAAAAGAAGCATAACATAAAAGCAAAAGCAAATTACAGATAGGGTCTTCGTCCCTGTATTAATTTTTCTCATGCCTAGCCGCTAGCTAATAATGTTTTATACTTATAGCTGTTCCTGATCACCGAACAAAGGACAAACTTTGCTTCTAATTTTAGCTTATAATAGTTAGGAAGATTGCGTAGCAGATAAGGAAGTAGCGGACGAGGCGGTGCTGCTACTGCTGCAGGAGCAGATGCTGGCGCTCAGAGATTAGCCAATTGAGATGAGCTAAGCTTTTTTTGTTTCTTTGGAAGAAGATAATATAGATACTATGCAAGTTTACAAGTCAATGAACCGATTGGACGCAAAAGGAAGGGAGGCTAGCTTTGCTTGTGGAATATTTGTCTTAAATTCAAATACTTAACAATTTGCTCACTAGAAGTAGAAATGAAAGAGCTCTCTAGTAAGTACCATCTGACAAGATAGGCAGCTGGACCCTCCCTCCATTGTTATCTTAGTTAGAATCCATGTAACTAATGCTTCCAATCATAACTTACGTGAAAAACCTTGACTTCTACCTCTTCAATTTGGTTAAAAATTGACACGTACCCTTCAAAGGATTTGAACCAAGTAATTAAGTTTAGTTCTCAATTGATTACATTAATTTAAAATTCAACCTATTGGGTTCAATATACAAAAATAGAGAGGAATAATTGAGGAAGAGAAGGGGATGTTTTATAATTGATTCTGATGGGGACAAGAAGTGGAGTGATGTCAAGCGGCTTTGTCCAAAGCTAACCCAATTTAAGTTTGAGGACACAACTCCCCGAAATTCCTTTCCAAATTGGGATAGAATAGTATAATAAAGAAATTGATCCAAGCCCTTTTACTTTACCTACCCCACTCGACTTGCATGCTTCCAATACATTTCATTTCACTCCTCAGTCTCACCATACCCATGATGGCGCCTCTTTTCTTGACCCTTCTTTACCGTCAATCTACACTAACCAAACCTGAAATGAGCAAAGACATCCACCTAATACGCTAACTGTAATAGCTGCTCATGTTTCTGAGTTTGACTATGGCTACGCTTGTGTGGTGATCCATTTGGTTACAGCACCACCGAGACTTTGAGTAATTCGTGAATTAGACTACTCGAAGTCTTTTTCTATAGATTTGGTAGAAATGTTTCGATTGTTTCACCGTAAAGCTAACAATTACTTGGAACTCATCTCAGGCCGAATGAGCTGTTCATCATTGCTGTGTTGTGGTGTAAGGTAAAAGATATTCCTTCTCATGTATTTTCTAAAATGAACTAATTATATTCAATGATTTGAATCTTGTTAAGATGAACTAATTATATTAATATTTTTCTTTATTTTATATATTATTCTACTATGTATATATGTGTGTGTGTATATATATATATATATAAAGGATGAGCCTTAGAGTAATCGGAAAATAGTGCTCCTTTGTGATCAAAAGATCGTAATTTCTAATTACAAAAAATGCACACACAAAAATTGTATATTAATGGTCTTCCTTAATTTTCGCAAATCGAAATAACTATGTGCAATAAATATATTGGCCTTGTTTGGTAGACAATTAATTAGCTATTTAGCTGTTTGATTCTTCAAATAGCTTATATAGGGACGTTTTCATTTTTTTACTGTTTATCTTAAATCAAATAAGTGTTTTCATCAATCAATCAAAATTTTAACTATCAAAAGTTAATTGTACCTTTTAATTAAAGTTCTTAGATACCAACTTTTATGAACAATGTTTGTTCTTGTAATTGTTTTATGCAGTTATAGGTTAGAAATAAAATATTGACCTTAAACGAAAATGAATATAGAAAGAGTTAAATAAAATTTTCATAGATAATTAAACAGTGTAGGTCAACACGACTTCTCTAAAATCTAATTCTTATGAGAATATTCAAAGAAACATTAAAATATATAATATTAATACTATTATAATTTTTTTCAAAGTCATGTCCTCATAAGTCATTTTACACATAAACAGCTAATACTAAACAGCTAATTGTATCAAACATCTATAACAAACAACTAATATAATTTACTGGTCAAATCAGCTGATATAATTTGCTATCAGTTAATAGCTAATGCAATCAATTGATTGCCAAACAACTCATTGTGTTAATATATATATATATATATAATTTATTTAGCTATTAATTATTTTAACAAAAAATTTAATAAATTATCGTACCTTTCTAATTACACGTGTATATATATGACAATTCATATTATATGAAAAGGTAAATGAGTGAGACTGTATTAATTAACTTGAAAAGTATAACTACTTCGTACTTATATAGATGTATAAAAAATTACAAAGACTTTCTCCAACCTTCAAGACTAAGCCAATTGAAATTGATGCTTTAAGCCTTGAAGGCATTGATACAAGCAGGTAAAAAGTCAAGGGTCAAACGGCTATAACTGAAAATAAATGTTCCGACCAACTGATACAACACCGACCTAGAAAACTTCAGACAATTATCAAATAATCGAGTAATGAAACATGTGTTAAACGTGGTAATAACTTGAAAAAGTACTAGCAAAATTAATAAGGGTTGGTTGAAACAGCTTTTGAGATGGAATCAGCAAGACTTTTATAATAAGGGTTGGTTGAAACAGCTTTTGAGATGAAATCAGCAAGACTTTGGTAATATTTTTTATTGGAAAAAAATACTTTTAGCATGGTTGGCGGGGATTTAAAGGGTCATGGCGGTTGGCAATTTAGACTTGTTATTAGCGTTGGAGGACAAACTGAGCGAGGACCTGACCTAAGTATTGTGTGAGGAAGAAATTCTTTGACACCAACGTGCCCGGTGCAAATGGATCTCGAAATGATATCGTAATACAAAGTACTATCACACCCTCACTTTTGCTAGAAGAAAGAAGATGAGCATAGATCGACTCACCGATTCTAATGGATCCTTGATATCAGATCCAGTGCAACTGGGTCAGCTAGCCAGAGACTTTTTTGTCCAACTTTAAACTGCTGATGAAGGATCTTCCCATAGTTTTCCGCTCTTTGGCGCTTTCTCTTTGTTTTCAGAAGCTGGGCTTGGAGATCTAAACCTGTCGATCCATGCAATCGAAGTCAAGAATGCAATTTTCGATAGGAATCCTAATAAAGTCCCGGGAGTCGACGGTTTTAATGCTTTATTTTTCCAAAAACAATAGAGACATGTTAGTCTTAAAGTAGTGGAATACATTCAGACAGTTTTTAGACTGGAAAAGTGGGAAAATGA
The DNA here is from genome assembly GCA_025629825.1 of Erythroxylum guanchezii. Classification (NCBI taxonomy): domain Eukaryota; kingdom Viridiplantae; phylum Streptophyta; class Magnoliopsida; order Malpighiales; family Erythroxylaceae; genus Erythroxylum; species Erythroxylum guanchezii. The sequence goes on from JAOTAX010000002.1 coordinate 4,893,277, forward strand.
TTTAAATCAAACCATTTTAGTCTTGATCCCAAAAACACCCTCCCCGTCTAGTATGTCCCATTTCTAGCCTATTAGTCTCTGCGCTCTGCTCTATAAGATTATTTCTAAAATTATTGTTAATCGTCTAAAGAATTAGATGGAGCATCTAGTGGAGGAGACGCAATGCAACTTTATTCTTGGCCGACAAATCACGGATAACATTATCATAGCTCAGGAGGTCATACATTCGATGCACAAGAAAAAGGGGAAGAATGGATACTTTGCGATTAAGGTAGACTTGGAGAAAGCATATGACAGAATCCGATGGGATTTTATCCATAACACGCTATTGGACATCGGAATCCCGAAGAAGCTTATAAGAGTCATTATGCAATGTGTCACAACGGTTACTATGTAAGTCGCTTGACAAGACACTTGTACTAATCCCTTCAGTTCCTAACGAGGAATTCGACAAGGAGATCCATTGTCGCCTTACCATTTTGTTTTGTGCATGGAGCGTCTAGGCCACCTTATTTCGAAGGCGGTGGCACAAGGACTCTAGAATTCGATAAAGTTGAGCTCAACAAGACCTCCAATATCTCACCTCTTTTTTGCAGATGACCTCGTACTTTTTGTTGAAACTACGGAGTCCCAAACGCATATAGTTGCAAGAACTCTGGAGGTGTTCTACAGAGCTTTAGGACAGAAAGTCAACCTTGAGAAAACTAGGATTTTTTTCTCTAAGAACATCTCCCAAACTGCTGCACGTAGGCTCAGTCAAATCCTGAACATCACAAGTACGACCAATCTGGGAAAGTACCTAGGAGTTCCTTCGATTCATGAGCGTACCACGGGGAGTACCTACCAGCATATTTTGGATACTGCGCGCAAGAAACTTTCAGGATGGTGGGCTAAGATGTTGTCTTTAGCGGGGAGAGTTACATTAACTTAATAAATTATTTCGGCTCTTTTCATTTTCACAATGCAAACAGTGAGACTTTCGATACAACTTTGTGATGATTTGGAGGACATCATGGGAGATTTTATATGGAGCTCAACAGGTGAGAACAGGAAAATCCATCTCGTCAAATGGGACGCAGTGTGCCAGCCCAAAAAAGCAGGGGGCCTAGGATTAAAATGAATTCACTCTTCAAATGACGCTCTCTTATTTAATCTAGGTTGGGCTTTAATTATGAAACCTACGGCTTTATGGACCATAATATTAAGAGCTAAGCGTCGTCTAGATCACCCTCATATCCCTGTCAATCTCGATAGGACAGGGGCTTCGGTTATTTGGAGAGACATCTCTGCAAATTGGCATGTTGTTCGCCAAGGCCTAAGGTGGAAACTGGGAACTGGGAGGAATGTTTTATTCTGGTCGGACAATTGGGTGTATGACTGGGGACCTTTAATTTCAACGGTTACCTCCCCAATTCCTGAAAGCGTTCTGTACACCACAGTTGTGGACTTCACTAATGAAGTAGGCATCTGGCAGTGGCATATCTTTCAGCAGTATCTCCCTTTCACAGTCTGTATGAATATAACGGCAATCCATCTCAATCGGGCAAACCTGGTGGATGATACCACTATATGGGGACTAACAACTTATGGGAGGATCACAATAGCGTCTGCCTATGATTTAATCAAAGGTAATACCACATCTGCGGCTAGTCAACATTGGGAGTTAATATGAAAATGGGCTGAGCCTCAGTGGATCAGGGCTTTCCTGTGGCTAATGACGAAACAAAAGTTATTGACTAATCAATAACAAGTGGCTCGACAACTCACAATGGATAACAGGTGTCATTTTTGTGGGTATGAAGAGTCAACTTTGCATGCCATTCGAGATTGTGTACAAGTGAAAGCTTTCTGGTGTAAATTTTTCCCCGAAGTGGTTGACACAAAATTTTTTCAATTAAACGTGGAGCGATGGGTGAAGTCTAGGGATGGCAATGGGTAGGGTTCGGTTCGGGTTTTACTCTACCCATATTCATATCCATTTTTTATGACTCAACCCATATCCATATCCATATC
>JAOTAX010000002.1:4896037-4906897 GCA_025629825.1 Erythroxylum guanchezii
GCACATTAAACACAATCATTTCAATTCTTGCATTTTTTCTTTCCTTTGTACATGCATAATTTACCCCGAAATTCTCCCTTAATTGTCATTTACTAATTTTACATTTTAAAACAAGGATCGGGGTCCAACATTATTACATCAAACTCACGATACATCAAATTTAACAAGTTGAACCTATAACAATTAACCATTAATCCATATAGGCTGACCAATCATCACAAAAATATGATTTTATCAACTTCAAATGCTTAATTTCAATTTGTTTAATGCAATTATGATTTAAACACATCCCAAAATGTTCCCTAAAGTTTGTTTAAAAGATCAAGAGGTTTATATAATAAAACCAAAAGCTTCAAGGCCTCTTGATGAATAAAAATACTCACGCAATAAAGTGAAATAAAATTTTTATACATGGTGAGTATTTTAGGAAATCAAAGTGATAAAATGAGATTATAATTAACTAATTAAAGAATGAACTTGATAATTCTTGATGTTCTTTTGTTCTTGGTTCGATCTTCCTTGCGACGGTTGTAATCTTCAACTTCTTTTTATCGACTGCATAAGCTATCTTCTTAAGTTTATGACTTTATTTTTCTCTTATATTGCTTTTCATTAAAATAGTAAACTTATTAGTAGTAATTATGATTTGTTATCATCAAAACATCAATTGGAACCTCTCGTAGTTCAACTCTTTGTAATATATAAGTGGAAAAATCTGCCCATCCTAACCTTGCCTGTTCTAAAGTCAATTGGACCATATGGAGATGAGTGAGCTTTGAACTTAGCTAGAGTTTTTTCTATTTTCAAAATTTTGGACTTTTGCTCAAGTTTGAGCTCAGTTCGAAGTCTAAAATTTTTAATTAAAAGTGTGTCATTTTTGGGTTTTAGAAACTAATATAGTTTGGTTATAACTGAAACTATTCTTTTTTGTTACACTTAGTTACAAATATTATTACAAATTTTAATTTTATAATAGATTATTATAATACATTATCACCATTTCAACCTTTTTTAAATTAAAAATTGACACATTTTACTATTTTTAAATTAATTAAAAAAATTCAAAACTAATTCATAAGTTACCAACCAAAATCTAGAGTGTTTTTAAATCGTATTATAGTATTGCTAAACAGTCATGGCCAAATTCAAAGTCGACTAATCCAGCTCACTTCCCTAAAAATTGCTAATAAGATTGCATTTGCCAATTTTGAACTTGATAATGTGAAAAAAAAAGAATCTAATTATATACTTATTATTTTAGTAATCTCTCTAATAATAATTTATATTAATTAATTTTTTATAAAAAATTATAATATAATAAATATTAATTATGATAATTAAAATAATAGTTAACAAAAATATTTTAAGAATAATTCAATTATCTGACTTATTTTAGTGATTTTTTGACCATTATGATTTTTATTAGTTTACTTTTATATCATAAATTATTTGTTGATATACTTAGCTATTTTGATTAATACTAATTATAATAATTAAAATCTCATCAAAATGATAACTCCCATTAATATGAATCACATTTGTCATGAATTCACATGAAAATTGCTCTACACCTTGCAAATAGTGGTCTGAAACCAACCATCTCCTTTCCTCAAGAACAGTTCACCTGTTCCATTTACTCTATTCCTACTCTGTTCTATCTCATTTTGTCCACACATTTATGTAGAACCCAGAGAAATATGTGGATGAGATGGAATGAAACATAGTAGGAATAAAGTAGAATAGGTGATTTCATCCCCCTTTCCCTCGTCTCAGTTTGCAAATTGACTACACCTTATTTATATAATAGACTTGCATAATATGTACTTATATTTGTAATTTTTCTAAAATTCTCTTTTATACTAGTTAATAAAATTGCTCCAAATAATGAATTAATTGGTTATTTCCATAAAAATTCTATTTTGTTAATATTTATTTTAAGCTACATAAATATTTATTAATTTTATTTTGTTATTTTCATAATAACAACCGATAAAGTTACTCTTCAATGACCAAAAGGTCACAGGTTCAAGTTAAGGAAACAACCTCTTTGTAAAAATGCAAAGGAAAGGCTGCGTACATTTGATATCCCTCCCATATACCATAGCGAAGCAGGGGGTCTTATATACTAGGATTCGTTAACTTTTTTTGGCATTTTATTTTCATAATAAAACTGTAAATAAATTAATCTAAGATAATTATATTTATATTATACTGCATCTGATAGGCTCCTATCCTAAAATAACTAGGCAGCCTGTCCGGTACCCTGCTGTGGCCTTCCAGTCGATATCTGATCTAGCTGGAAGGCTCCCGTGGAGCTACGCTTCCTTTTTTAATTGAAAAGCTTTAACGCATCATAAAAAGACATAAGCAGTGGAGTTTCTTTTTTTTTTTTTAATTTCAAAAGCACAACAACTGTATTTTGCCTTCCTAAAATTTTCAAGTCTCTGTAAAAGTTCAAAACACTTCTATAATCCCAAAAAATGCCCGCTACAGATTTTGGCCTTTAAGTCCATTCACAAGCAATCCCAATAATCACTTTAATAACCTAAAAAACTAAAAACATATTATTGTATTTAACTTTAAAACATTCATATACATGTGTTATTTACACAAAATACATATTCATAAATATGCAAATATTCCGAAAAACATATACAAGGCAAAAATGCCTACACAGTAACACGTGACGAAGTTGACTACTCGTGAGGAGGAGTCCCTACTATTGAAGCCCCAGAGCATGCACCTGAGAGGTTTCATTTAAAAACATAAAAGAGAGTATGAGGTAAATGAGCTCAGTGAGTGCTAGAATTTCTATTCAAATCGTATTTAACAATTTAAACCTTCCTAAAACAAATTCATCTCAATTCATATAATTCAATAATTAATATGAAACACATATACTTCAAGAAATCAAGTTTGTCAAATCGCTTTTCAAATAAATAGTGGCAGCATTAAAAATGTCATGAATTTCTTACACGACATAACCTATCACTAACTCCTTTGCCATATGGTACCAGTCCGATTCACACTGATCAAGATCTACTTTCTTACTTATCCAAGGGATGAAGGAATTTTACACGAAAAAAAATTGGAGAAAAAGTGTCTTCTTAGTCTTTTGTTTGGTATTTTGCTTTGAAAGTATAACATCCTTCATATGCTTTTAGCAAAAATATTTGTGGGATTCTTTCGTACCATTAACAAGGCACTCAACCATGTTGCCAACGGTTGTAATAGGTATAAATCAAGTAATAAGGCAAATTTATAATAAATCGAGCTTCAAATTTCTTGGGCTTCCATAGCTCAAGCCCCCACTTCATAGGAAAGATCACTTTGTTGATGTGGAGGTTTTGTCGAGCTAATGTTTGATTTTTACATATTCAATTTCTTCAAGGATATGCATATAGTAATCTTGGGTTTTAGATAAATCCCAAGGTTTATAATGCCATCCTTTTGGAAAAAACATTATTAATCACTTTAAAAGGGTCTGGGCTATAAAACTCATTTTCAATTGTCAAAATATTTTGCAAATGTTCTTTTTCAAAATAATTGTTTTGAAATGGTTTTTGTTTTGAAATTGGAACATCTTTTGAAAATCTTGTTAAAGAAATTTATTTTGATTTTGGCTTATGTAAAAATAAATTCTCTGGTTATATTTTTAGTAACCCTTTTTTAAAGAAATTTCTTTTCTTACCACTCGTCTAGTGAATCTTTTAGAGCTATAATCAAGTATAGATTTATTGAAACATGATTTAATCACTCAGAAATGCCAATCATATTGGATGAAATCTCACCTTGTTTTTTTGGTAGAAAAGGTATTGCTTTCTCTTCTTCCAGTATCTCTTTCCCAGTTTTTACCAGTTGCTCAATTCTGAGCTTTGAAAGGGTAGTCTTGAAAGTAGATAGGCTTATAAAAGTAAGAGATGGTCATTTGAATAGGAGATGGTCTCACTTGGCTTTTTGGCTATTAATAGAGGCTTTGGAAGGGGTTTTTATTCTTGGGATCATGATTTGGATTGCGAAAATTTTTTGGTAAGGAAATCAGGAATAGAGTTTGCTTCACCTTTAACGAATTCAATATTAAAAAAATACTTAAAATTGCTTTCCATTTGGTAATTTTTTGTTTTGAAGTAATAATTTGAACATATTTTAATAAAACTTCTTTTACAAAATTGCAATCAATTTGAAGTAAAAAGTTTTAGTTTAATAAATCACTTTGAAACTTTAAAATGCATAAAACTATTTCTTTTTTTATTGTTGAATAATTTTTTTGAGTAGGGTTCTAAAGTCCCTATGCGTATTGAACTACTTGTTTCTTATAATTCATTTTTGTTTTAAGATACCTCTATATCCTAAATTAGAAGTATCCATTTCTATGATTTTAAAGGCATTTGGTCAACTAGATGTAAAATGGGAATATTTTTTTACCATTTATTTGAATTGGTTCACTAAATGTGTGCTTTTTTAACCAAGGCTTCAGGATTTTTCTTAATCTATCATGAAGAGGTTTACAAAGCATATATATGTTTATATAAAAATCTATCACATAATTGAGGATTCTTAAAAACCTTTACAACAATTTTTTTTCAATGATTTCATTGGGAAATTTGTTGCCAAATTTTAAGGTTCTTTCAATAGGTGTAATGATGCCATTATGGATGTAATGTCCTAGAAGCTTAACCTCGTTTGGAAAAGGCTGGGTTTGGTTTTTGACACTACTAATCCATTTTTCCTAATGATGCGAATGAATTTCTTGATGTGTTTGAAGTGTTGTTTTAAAGATGAGGAAAAAAAATCAAGACATCATTAGTATAAACAAGGCAAATTTAATAATAAAGGGAAAATATTTCATTAATAATTCTTTGGAATTCAGAAGAGGCATTTTCAATTCCGAAAGGCATTACGTTCCATTCATACTGATTGAATGGGATACTAAAGGTGGTTTTATACCTAGCTTTGGGATCTATTTGGATGTGCCAAAATCAAGATTTCATGTTGAATTTTGAAAAGATTTATGCATTGTATAATCCCTGAAGCAAATCCTTTTTGTTTGGAATAGGATACTTAATCCATTTCAAGGTTTTGCTGAGAGTTTTGTAGTTAATAACTAACCTAAGTACTTGCCTCTCCTTTTCATAATTCTTATTCACATAAAAAATGTGCACAACTCCATGGAGATCTATATGTAAAGATTAACTTTTTCCCTAACAAGTCATTGATCTCTTTTTTACAGAATTGTTTCATTTTTTGTTCATCTAGATAGGCCTACCTTTTAATGGGATTTATTTCTCATCAAAATCATTTTCATAAGGCAAATCCATGATGTGTTATTTTCAATTCCCAAAAGCATTTAGTAAATTAGAATAGGTTTCAATTTCGATGATTTTTTGTAAATTCCTAATTTTGTTTTTGGTTTGCTCATATAATAACTAGTTTCCTGTTCTCTATATTACATCATCATTCTTTAAATATTTCAATTATTTTTGTAGCACCCCACTCCTGCAAGACCCAAACCCGACATCGATGGTGATATCCGAGTCCGTGCCCGCGAAGGTGGCATACTAAGGCACTCAACCATTCAAAAGTCAGTATAAATTTTTTTTTGAAAAAACTAACATATTTTGCAGAAATCGATATTCAGATCGGGCCCACTTTCATTCATAAATATTTGCAATCATAACAATACACTCAACAGGATTTCAATAGCCATTTAGGGCCCATTACAGAGATAAAACATGTCAGTTATAAAGACTTTACATTACAACAAAAATCCATTTGTATACACATGGTACAAACATTTCAGAATCCTTTATTAATACAAAATTGCAGAATACAAATTTGTACAAAATAATAAAATGTAAAATGCAGACGCGAACTGATCCCGACCTTTTCCTTCACTCACATGCAGTAGGGATACTCCCGTTTGCCTAACGGGGTATTCTTCTGAGTCCTGAAAATATTTGCAATTTTTGGGTGAGTTTTGCGAACTCAGTAAGTGACCATCCTTGATGGCTCACCCAATCACATAACACATAATTCACATCATTACACATTGCACACTTCACATTCAATACACTTTAATCACTCATATCATGCATATGCAGTGCACAAGAGACCCACTTTTCATTTGTTATTTTGTTGTGACCGAGTACCTAAACTGTCCCATGTAGGGCTCATTAATAACTGTCCCTTACGCACTTGGGGGATACAGGGCTCATTAAATATTGAGCCTGAGGCTCTGATTCACTTTTGAGCTCGAAACTCATTTTCTCTCGTTGAGCTTTAAGCTCTGATCGTTGGCTACTCTGGTCATAACTACCATTATAATTTCATGCATTCATGATATGGAATGCATCACCCACATTTGCATAAACTCATTCAATCACTTTTCCATATCATCGGACCTTAGTCCAGCATTCAACATTAGTGTTGAGAATTCAAACTTTCATTCATATGCAAATGCACAGTCAGAATACATTTAACAATTGCACTAAGTACACTTAGTTCATCTCATTCACATACAAGTAACACTTCAATACCCCATTCAAAAATCACATCATCGGACCTTCTGTTTGGAAGCCAACATAATCAACCCATTCGTATAATCAATCAATAGTCAGTTAATACACAAATTCAAATAATAAAATAAGACTATCTAGGTCTACTCACAGTACGCTCCAGATTAGCAATTACTTCCAAGATCTGGAAACTCCTTAACATGGGCGCTTATCCTGCACATTGACATTATGTCATAAATACGTTGCACATACATTAATACTTGCACAATTATAACCATTCATGTAATACACACATGTGTATATAGAATATGTACAATGCATGTTCATGACAATCCTGGGTATCTTTCCTTTAATACATTACAAAGTCATTCTCATATGAAAACTCGACTAAGTATAATTCATACTTAGGTTTATGCCTCACTAAACCCATTAAAATCTCCATTCCTTTCTCATTGACTCACTTCAGAAAATTTTCCAAATCACACTTTCGGAGTCTACTTTGCATAGTAAATCTAATAAGGTAATTGGCAAACTTGAGCAACACTTCCTTCTAGAAAGTTGTACTCCAATGTCTTAAGTTTCTATTGACACCAAAATCACTCAATTTGGTTCAATCAATAGGGAGATATACCTCAATCATTTTCAGACTGCTTTTATCCAAAAACAGTTCACTGTGTACAACTTCCATTCAAAAATTGAACATACTAAAGACTGAATCATAATGCGACTCTTTCATATGAATTGTAGCCCTATTTCTCTAGTTTACTCCGAAACAAAAATCATCTCATTTGGACTCCTATAGATCTAGATATAATCAAAACACTGAAGTACGCTCAGTAAAAAGAACCCTCTTTACACTGTTCCAACAGTCTCCCACACTTCCATTTGGTCAATCTGTTCCAATTCAACGCAGAATGCTACAAAATTTCATGGAGAGGTAGCACAATGTCGTAGAAATATTTTGGTATAAGAATCAACTCATTTTGAGGTCGGATGATGTAGTTATGGCCAAAAGAATAAACTATGTATATGTCCTCAATCATTTCAAACCGACTTTGGCGAGATTGCCATAACTCTTACAAATGATGTCCGATTGATTTCGTTTTTAGACCATTGGAAAGATGACTTCAAGATCTACAACTCTTATGAAGACCTCAAAGTGAGATTCGGCCATTAAGAGGGTCAAAAATATGATTTACTGTCACCAAAATGCACCATTTCACCCAAGAAGTTCCGTTAAACGGACATGGGTGATGCAAAGGGTCCTTTTTGACCGGTAAAGTTCTGTTAAACGGACATGGGGGTTCCCAAAACCCCTCCAAACCCTCTCTAATGCTTCCTACCTCCAATCTATCCTCATATTCACTCAATATCTCCCCAAATTCAACTCTTCTAGCACAAAACCACTTCATAACAGCTCAAACATCAATTACATTTCATTAAACCCTCAACTCTCAACTCACTTCATTCATCATACCCAACCACATCTTATCATTCCAAATCTCTATCCCTTTTCCATAACATAACTTATTCCTATGTACTAAAAACTTCATACTCAAAATTCATTATTTCAAGTTGGTGAATACTTCATGTACACCTCAAGTTTAGCTCAAAATCATCCATACCCAATTCATATTCCCTATTTGTTCATACACACCCAAAACAAAACATAATCATATACATTCATCCACAATTTTTGTTGCACTCAATTTCCTAACTTCATGTCAAGATTTGGGACTCTTAAAGACAAAATTTAAATTCAAAGTCTTCATAAGAAATGTAGCCAAATGCCTCTAGTTTCATTCAAACTAAAAATCATCTCAATTTAACAACTATAGAAGCAGTTATGGCTAATAAATTGGAGCATACTTAAGAGCATGTTGCTGCAAAATTTTCCAGATTTTCAAATATTCAGTCTTTACATCTCACTCAACTTATACCTTCTTATACCTAGATCATCTCCTCCATTACATTTCCTCATCATTCTTTACCCAATTTAACTCAATAAATTACTCACAAACAAATCATGATCTATAATTTATCATTAACCAAAAACAGAGCATATATAAATATCCATTAATAAACAATGTTCTACACTCATCCAATCACCCCTTCAAAGAAATCATTCAATCTCTATAATATTTCTATAAATCATCACTCAACAATAACACAAATTTTACACACTCTTCACTATAAACATACACGACACCCATGTACCCAATTCCATCTCATGCAATTAACCTCTAAAATATCATCACAACTGCTTCATTTTTCCAAAACCCATGATATTAACAAGATGCTTACTTGATTTAGCTCTCAAATCTTCATAATCTCACTCATCCCTAGATCCCAAGCATCACTTGTTCATCATCTTAAAGGAGGCAAGGATAGATTTTTCTTGTGGCAAAATGAAGAAACAATAAGATGGAAGTAGAAATTGAAAGATGGAGCAAGGTTCAATGTGGGTGAGCCAAAAACTCATGAAGGAGAAGGAAAGAAGAAGAAGAGGCCACGAAAATGAAGAAAGCAAGAGCTAAAAATGAAGACAAAGCAATTTTGTTGTCTTTTAAGTGGAGAGTAACGTGGATTGGATGAGTGGTGAGTGGTAGTGACACTTTTCACTGCCACTTGTCACCTTCTTATGGTCCCATGTGGACTTATGTTAAAAACTAATCTATTTGTCTCCAATTTTTACTCCAATTGTCTCCCAATCTTCAATACCACTTGTCAATAAATCCTAAGGTCATTTATCACAATTTCCAATGCCATTAGACAACAATTCTACTACCAGTTAACAATTATCTTGTCACTTGGCATTTTTTTCCTAGTACAGAAATTACCCCGAATTTTTCATAAAATTCTTCCAAAATTCTCCAAAAATTCTTAATCAAGAATTATACTCTCCAATTCAATTTTCAATACCAATTCACAATTCTCAATAACAATCACATTTATTAACAATTTTATCCGAAATGTCAATGAATGCATGTACAATTATTGTTATATGCAAAGATTCACTATTCATATGTATGTGTACCTTATGTAATGCATAAGCATGAGATGTGTTATCCCAATTTCTCTGATTAACCTCACAAGTACCAAATTTTTAGGGTTCTAACCCTTTGTATAGAAACGGGATGTTACAATTTTTGTTTTGCATTAATGTTATTGTCGACTTGGTTTTCATAAATGGAATAGGCTTTGATTAGTTTGATGTTCCTAGTTTATAATTTTTCAATGAAAGGAAAGCATAGTTTCTATTATTAATTTTTATTGAGATATTATCATTGCTGACAATGTAAGGGGTAGTCAATTTTATGAAAGGCATTCCTAAGATAATCGTGTGATAAATATCTTCTATGATTACAAAGAAAGTTTTTATAGAGAATTCTTCTTGACAAATATAAGCATCAATTTTGTGATTTATCCTAAGCTTTGAGTTATTGGTGGCTTTAAGTCTTTCTTGGGTATTTTTGCAACAATTTTGTAGGGATTATTCCTCAGTTAATGCAATTCAAATCAGCTCCTATATCAAATAATGATATAATGTCTATACTAAAGTCTTTGCTCACCTTAAGGGCTTCCTTAATCAAATACGTTTGGGAGTTAATTAGATTAATAATGAAATGAAAATCTTCAGGTAATTTTTCAGCATTGTTGACCTCAAGTTTTTCATTGGTTTCGTCATCAGACTCACATTATTCTCTCTTGATTTGTTGAAGCAAATTCCTAATGGTTTCATATCTTCCTTTTGTTTTTGTTATTTTTAGTTCTTATTTTGTTGTTTAGATTTCTTAGTAAAGGCTAAAAAATGTAGGTTTTGTTTTGTTTTGTTTTTGTTTGCTTTATCTAGGTTGTTGGTCAAATTATAAGTATTGGAAGAGGTTAAAGATAGGCTTTGACTAGAGGTTTCAGAAAATTGTTATAGTTTTTGCAAATGTTCTTTTTGTAGTTAGGGCTCCTGAATGTCATTCATATCTAAAAGGAATTTTTGGTTTTTGGTCAGCATGTTAACTTGTTTTTCTAAATTTGATTGTTCTATCATGTAACACCCCACTCCCGCAAGACCCGAACCCGACATCGATGGTGATATCCGAGTCCGTGCCCCACGAGGGTGGTGTGCTAGATCACTTACTCAGTCAAAAACTCAGTATAAATTTTTTTTTCAAGCGTACGTGATAATCAATAATCGAAAATTTGGGCCCACTTTTATTCAGAAACATTTTTATTTACAAGAGTTGCCAACATTTTTCAAATACCAGAATTTTGATTAGCCCATTCCAAAAACAAAACACATTACACTTTGATCAATCTCTTTTACAAAACCTTTTTCCAATCGGAAAGT
>JAOTAX010000002.1:4916591-4930169 GCA_025629825.1 Erythroxylum guanchezii
TAGGAAAAATTGGAAGAAATTGATAACGATTCATATTTGCCTCCAACTAATTTGAAAGAAGATGCGATATCAAAGGTATTGGGTCCTCACAAATGTGGACAAGTAAAAGGTATAGGAAAAGGAGTAACTCTTACACAATTATCCATTATAGCTCAAAGGGACAGCATTATTGACAAACTAAAACAAGAGCAAGCTGAGATGAAAGAAGAAATGGACCATATGAAGGGCTTACTCAATGAAGCATTAAAACAAAAATAGGCTAGTATCAATATAATTATCTTAATATTTTCATAGATACAATTTATATTTTATATGAACATATATTTTACAAGATGTTCATATGGATTTTACAGGGTAAAAACCTATCATTTGAAGAATCTGAAGATGCATGTTTACAAGGTGAAAGGCAAACAATTGAAGAATCTCAAAATATCTCAATAAGGTTTTTTGTTTATATGAAAATGTACACTTGGCTATGTGTGTGTGCGTGTGTGTGTGTACTTTCCCTTAGTCATTACATTTGTTTCTCAAAACTGACGCATCCATTTGGTGCTGTAGATTGCAAAACCAATTCCGTACAAAAGTAAATGTAAGCTGTTTGATTAGAGAGGGTCTAATGAACTAGCAGCCGAAGGACGTGTTTCTTCAAATGATCTAGATGCACTTGTTCATCATGTTCCTATTGGCCTTGATGCTATGAGAGTTTGGATAGATATAGTTAAGGTACCTACCTACTGCATTTTTATGGAGGCCAGCATCAGAAATGATTTATGTGGAAGATGTTGTAGGAAGTATAGTTGCTTGGCCTTCTGACAAAGTTCTCATAGTTTCCCAAAACTAACTTTTAGGTAATTAACTGTAGCACCCCACTCTCGTTTGTCTAACGGGGTACTCTTCAAAGCCTAAAAAATAATTACAAATTTTGGGTGAGTTTTGCGAACTCAATGAGTGACCATCATCGATGGCTCACCCAATCACATAACACATAATTCACATCATTACACATTTCACACTTCACATTCAATACAATTTAATCACTCATATTATGCATATGCAGTGCACATAAGACCCACTTTTCATTTGTTATTTAGTTGTGACCGAGTGCATAAACTGTCCCATATAGGGCTCATTAATAACTGTCCCTTATCCGCTTGGGGGATATAGAACTCATTAAACGTTGAGCCTGAGGCTCTAATTCACTTTTGATCTCGAAGCTCACTTTTACTCATTGAGCTTTAAGCTCTGATTGTTGGCTACTCTGGTCACAACAGCCATTATATTTAATGCATTCATGCAATGGAATGCATCAATCACATTTGTATTTTCCCATTCAATCTCATTCCTATATCATCGGACCTTAGTCCGGCATTCAACATTAAGTTGAGAATCACACATTCAATTACATGCAAATGCACATTCAGAACACATTTAACAGTCACATTAAGTACACTTAGTTCTTCTCATTCATATACAAGCAGCACTTCAATATCTTAGCAATCATCACAATCATCGGACCTTCTGTCTGGAATCAACAATCAAGACGCATTCATTTCGACATTCAGTAGTCAATTAAAACAAAAATCAAACAAAACAAAACAAACAATAAAATGAGACCATCTAGGTCTACTTACAATACGCTCCAGATTAGCATTTGCTTCCAATTTCTGGGAACGCCTGAATGCGGACGTTAGCCTGCATAACCCATTTATGCAAGATACACATACGTCATAATTTGTACAATCATAACTGTTTAATAATGCACATGACTGAAATTAAATATGTATAATGCACGTTCATGACAATCCCGGGTATTTTACCAAGAATTTTTACTTAGGTTTACGTCTCACTAAACCTATTAAAATCTCCATTCCTTTCTCATTGTCTCACTTCAGAGATTTTCCAAATCACACTTTCAGGTCTACTATTCACATTCAATCAAAAAGTGAAATTGATGTAATTTGATCATACTCTCTTCTAGAAAAGGTTTCCTCTATGTCTTATATTTCCATTGTCACTAAAATCACTCAGTTTGGTTTATTAAATAGGAAGATATGCCTCAAACATTTTCGGACTATTCTTGTCCAAAAACAGTGTACTATACCCAAATTCAATCTAGAAATTCAATATCTTAGAGACTGAATCATAATTCGACTTCTTGAGACAATTTGTAGACCTACATTTCTAGGTTACTCCAATTTAAAAATAACCTCATTTGGAATCCTATAGATTCAGATATAATCAAAATACTGAAATATGCTCAGTAAAAATAATCCCATTGACACTGTTCCAACAGATTCCCACACTTTCATTTGATCAAACTTTCTCAATTCAATTCATAATGCTACAAACTTTTATGGAGAGGTATAAAAATGTCTTATAAATCTTTTGGTTTAAGAATCACCTCATTCGGAGGTCGGATGATGAAGTTATGGTCAAACGATTCAACCATGTCCATGTCCTCAATCATTTCAAACCTACTTTGGCGCGATTGCCATAACTTTCACAAACGATGTCAGATTGGTGTCATTTTTGTACAATTTGAAAGAGGACTTCGAGATATAAAACTCTTATGAAGAACTCAAACCAAGATTTTGCATCAAAAAGGGTCAAAATCGCGATTTACTGAAGATGTCCCGAGAATGTCCGTTCATGTCCGTTTAACGGACATTGTCGGGTTTAGGGGTGTTTTTTCACCCGAGAAGGTCCGTTTAACGGACATCCACTGGCCTGGGGGTCTTTTTAGTCCCAAGAAGGTCCATTTAATGGACATATGTTACACAAAACTCCCTCTAAAGCCTCTCCAAAGGTTCCTACACTCATTCTAACATCAAATACACCCATAAACCTCTCAAATTCACCTCTTCTAGCACAAAACCACTTCATAACAACTCAAACACCCATTAAACTTCATTAAACTCTCAAGTTTCAACTCATTTGATTCATCACATTCAACTATATCTAACCATTCAAAAATTCCTATACTCTTCCCATAACCTATCTTATTCCTGTCAAGCACTTCATATTCAAACTCCAACATCTCAAGTTAATGACTCCATGTATACTTCAAGCTTAGCTCAATAACATCCATACCCAAAATCATATTCCCTATTTGTTCATAAACACCAAAATTAAAACATCAACATATACATTAATCCAAGATTTTGCTGCATTCAGTTCTCATTTTCACAACAAAATTTGAGACTCTTAAAAGCAGAATTTATATTCAAGATCTTCATAAGAAAGACAGCCATATGTCTCTAGTTTTATCCAAATCAAGAATCAAATCAATTGGATAACTACAAAAGAAGTTATGGCTAACACAAAAGTATATTAGTAGAAATTTTTCTGCTAACATTTTCCAGATTTTCAAACTTTCAACATTTTACCTCTAACTCATCTTATCCCTAGATTATCTCTTCTATTTCATTTCCTCATCATTATCTACCCAATTCACTCAATATATCAATCATAAACAATTCATGATCCATAGTTGATCATTAACCCAAAAACAGAGCATTAAACATGTACCCCTTCATCAATTTTCTGCACTCACCCTAACACCATTATGTGCAACATCTAACTTCCAAAACATCTCTATAACACATTATACATCATTAATCATCCATAAACAACTCCTAACCCATTATTTAACATTTACATGTAACAACATCAATATATACATATATATACATATATTCACTTCTTCTCCAACATTCTAGCATATACCAAACTCCTTATGAAGGTCATTCAACCTCTATAACATTTCTATAAATCATTACTCATCAATAACACCAGAATTTTACACACACCCTTCACTATACACGACACCCATATACCCAAAACACCATCTGATGAAATTAACCTCTAACTATCATCACAATTGCTTCATTTAACCAAAACCTATAATATATGACAAGATACTTACTTGGTTTAGCTCTTAAATCTTCATAATCTCACTCAACCCTAGCTCCTAAGCATCACTTGTTCATCATCTTGAAGGAGGCAAGAATAGGTTTTTCTTGTGGCAAATTGAAGAAGCAATAAGATGGAAGTAGAAATTGAAAGATGGAGCAAGGTCCAATATGGGTGAGACAAAAACTCATGAAGGAGAAGAAGAGAAGAAGAAGGGGCCACGAAAATGAAGAAAGCAAGGGATAAAAATGAAGACAAAACCAATTATGTTGTCTTTCAAGTGAAGATAACGAGTGGTGAGTGGTAGTGACACTTGTCACTCCCACTTGTCACCTTCTTATGGTCCCATGTGGACTTATATTAAAACTAGTCTATTTGTCTCCTATTTTTACTCCAATTGTCTCCCAATTTTTCATGACACTTGTTAATCAATCCAAAAATCATTTATCTAAATTTCCATTGCCATTTGACAGTGAATTCTACTACCAGTTAACAATTGTTTTGCCACTTGACATTTTTACTAGTCTAGAAATTACCCCAAATTTTTTAGAAAATTTTTTCAAAATTCTCCAAAAATTCAAAATCAACAATTACCCTATTCCAAATCAATTTTCAATACAAACAAATCATAATTCTCAATAACAATCACATTTATTAACAATTATACCCGGAATGTCAATGAATGCATGTACAATTATTATTATATGCAAAGATTTACTATTCATGTGCATGTGCACCTCATGTAATGCATGAGCATGATATGTGTTTTCCTAATTTCTCTGATTGATCTCACATGTACCAAATTTTTAAGGTTCTAATCCTTTATATGGAAACGGGATGTTCCAATTATCACCTCTTTAAAGAAATTTCATCCTCGAAATTAGTATCTGATTAATCAATAAGGCAAGGGTACTATTATCTCATATGCTCCTCCGTTTCCTATATCACTTCACCACTCAAATACTTTCTTCCAAAAGACTACAGTTGATAGATTCAATAGGTCTCTCAATCCCTTGTTTAGATATCACACTTTCTTAATTATTTCCTTGATGAGTTTCAGATTACTCAAATGTTCACTTCCAGTTTCAATAACACATATATATCGGATCATAACAATACTTCCTAACCATATCCATGTAACACTGTGTGAATCCGAAACATCTTTTATGATTTATACTGACTCATAAATCCATAGTCCTATTCTCCCCACAGTTTCATATAGACCAATTTATGTCAAATTTAGTTTCCCCTATTAACATTTTTATCTCCATCTAAGTGCACCTTGGCAGAGGTGATACTCTTCGAAGTATTTCATCTTTTGCTTACTGTTTTACATCTCTTTAGTGTTAGAACACTTAGCTCTTATATCTATCTCACGATATTCCATAACCTCGACGTTGAACCACTTAACTCATTCGTCATTATCTTGGATCGCTTAACCCCTATTACAGATTCATTTCGCCCATCAATAGTATCTCGAATAATTTCTAGCCTTCAACCATTTTTAGGCCCTCTTCATTCCAATATAGGGGCGAACGACTCCTTTTTGTCGTATGAGGCCTCATACAGTATTCTAATGGTATCACCAATATAATGAATGTTATGCCTGCAGTCAATTTGAACTATACATTAATCTCATGTTCCTATAAGCTTCAGAAATATAAGCTTTACACCTATCTCCAACAGTCAAGACTGTTGGTAACTCAAACATGTAATCACTCGGTTCTATATTCTTAGCCATCAATTGCTCTTTCGATGTACTCTTACTAGGACATATAGCTTCAATTGTTTCTTTTGTTTTCTCTAACGGTCTCTTTATCAAGTATTACATATACTTCTTAATCCAATCATAAATATCATTTACTCTAAAGTTGGATCTTTTTTCAATTTCTCGATAAGGTTCACAATTTCTAAATCCTCAATTTGGGTTTTTCCAATCCTTTTATACACAACTCATTTTAAATTTCAATAGCTAATAATACTTCCTTTTTGCCCCTTTTTAGCTCGACATTCTACACTCATTATTGCACTAGGTTTGATAACCTTAACATCCAAATTTGTGATACTTTGCTATTGAATTTTCTATTCAATACATTGAATTGTAACACTGACTTTATTAGGAAGCACTCATTTGCACAATCCCTTCCAATCATTTCAAACTCACTAGTTACCTCAATCTTTACTGATCTGTATATTCATATATATATCCAAAATGTTTCTGTACAGATAGTGTCTCCAAACTTTCAAATCAATTACTATTGCAGCAAATTTCAAGTCATGTATCAAAATTCAGCTCATGAGGCTATAATTGTCCCTAGGTACACAAAATCACTTTATACTATTGCAACAGATTGCATCTTACTCTTTAATGGGAAACTTCATTATATACTGCAAAATCTCCAAATCGAAGCGATACAATTAACACTGGGGTTATAAATTCCTCAAAAATTCTTTTTACATTCATCACTGATACGACTTACATATTTTTCCTTAAATATTTAAAATTTCATCTCACTTTTTCCAACACATTCAAAATACTATCTATGATCAGAGTCACTAGTTGATACAATTTTGCTTGGATCATTTTAACCTTCAATATCATAATACTGTTAGGGACATTGTTAACTCCAACCGATATAACCTAAGACTCTTTATGCCCATAATTTGTTTTGGTAATTCTGTAAGTAACTGATTCCTCAGTGCAGTAGTATTATCACATGTTATTCTCAATTTCCCAATTAACTCCCTTTCTCGAATGATTTCCTCAGTTCATTCGATTTCCTGTTATTTCACATTGACTTATTCTAATGTCTGTTCATTCATACTAGTTTCTCCACACATTTCAATTTATTTGCAAACATAACTTCCTGTGTTGGTAACACATTTGTCATACATAATTTGTGTCTCCCAAATATATTTACACAGACTATAATGCGGACCTAAGTTCCCATCACATTAGCGAGAGTGTCCCCCTCGAATTCAAAAATCCACTTACAAAATTGGATACTTTACATCAACAAAATGCATACACTCTCAGTAGCATTTTCTAACTCTTATGCTTGAGTCTTCGCTAGGGATGTAACTCCAATATTCACTTTTAACTCATTACTTATTCATTTCTAATTTGTTCCTTCATTAGTCATTCTTAAATTGAATCAACCGGTTTACTGACCTTATCTCAATGATTTTTTTTGGTACTATCCTGATATTGTTCATAAAATCCTTGTCAATCAACTATTTCCCATGATTACTTATCAGTCATTTTTAGTACCTCAAGAAAATCAATTTTAACATTTCATAATATCTTAATAAGATCAATTCGTATCATAACGTATATGATTAGAACATCCTTATAATAAGGTTCAATAAGGCAATAAGCAAACTCATTTACTCCAGTACCTTGGCATATGCCACCATCAATTAACCGATGATACTTGAATTCCAATTGATTCCAGACAACACTTATATCTTTGTTCCTGCCTTCAATTGGGGTATCTCAATATGATCGTGACAGAAACCTATTTTTGTAGGCCACTATCGTGCCCTGCACTTTCTTCCTCACATTAACACAATTACTAACATCAATTCTACTCCATTTTTCCAAAATTTACCTCTTCTAATGCTACCTCATTTCATAACAATTGAACTATCATTTTGAGTGCATTCACTCCTCTCATGTCATTCATCATCTTTTCCTTAATCGCGTTTATACATAAAATCCCAACTTATGCGCATTTCTAACTTTCTCCATACTACACATCATTCATCTCTTGTAAAGTCATTTATAACTATTTATTCCATTTTTTTAATCCCATTTTCCTATTGTCCTTTATTTCATCGTCCATATGAATATCCTCAATCCATTCAGAATTATAGATGTAGAATCAACAAGAAAGTTTGATCTTAATATCACAGACATATTATTACGCTAAATCATAACTTGTATCACATTTATCCAACATTCATTTGAAATCCAAGTTTAGCCTTTCAAGGTCATAGAAAAATTTAATTCCTTTAACTCAGCTTGTACACTTTAGTCTCATCATTTCCACTTATATCCTTATTTTCCTCAAACAATCCGCAACAATGCATTCACATTAAGTTTACATTTGAGGATATATTCTCACACTACAATATTAGCATCGTCTTCTATAATACATTCACCAATACAATTCTGTTAAATCATTGTCTGTCATATCTAATCATATACAATTTCTCATTTCTACACATCCACAACCTCCATTTTCCCATATTATGACATATCATCACTTTTCTCAGACTTTACATCATCTTAAACACTTAACACATGCTCATGCGTGTGACTCATACTCATGCGACTCAGACTAGGGATCAGTTGCTACTGTCTGCTGTGACATGACTTAAATCCATGTAACTTGCCCCATATTTCAGAAAATGCCCATATAAGATAGTACTTCTGGGCTTTGATACCACATATGTAGCACCCCACTCCCGTTTGTCTAACGTGGTACTCTTTCAAAGCCTGAAAAATAATTGCAAATTTTGGGTGAGTTTTGCGAACTCAATGAGTGACCATCATTGATGGCTCACCCAATCACATAAAACATAATTCACATCATTACACACTTCACACTTCACATTCAATACAATTTAATCACTCATATTATGCATATGCAGCGCAAATGAGACCCACTTTCCATTTGTTATTTTGTTGTGACCGAGTGCCTAAACTGTCCCATATAGGGATCATTAATAACTGTCCCTTATCCGCTTGGGGGATATAGAGCTCATTAAATGCTAAGCCTGAGGCTCTAATTCACTTTTGAGCTTGAAGCTCATTTTCACTCGTTGAGATTTAAGCTCTGATTGTTGGCTACTCTGGTCACAACAGCCATTATATTTCATGCGTTCATGCAATGGAATGCATCAATCACATTTGCATGTTCCCATTTAATCTCATTCCCATATCATCGGACCTTAGTCCGGCATTCAACATTAAGTTGAGAATCACACATTCACTTACATGCAAATGCACATTCAGAACACATTTAACAGCCACATTAAGTCCACTTAGTTCTTCTCATTCACATACAAGTAGCACTTCAATATCTCAGCAACCATCATAATCATCGGACCTTCTGTCCGGAATCAACAATCAGGATGCATTCATTCTGACATTCAGTAGTCAATTAATACAAAAATCAAACAAAACAAAACAAACAATGAAATGAAACCATCTAGGTCTAATCACAGTACGCTCCAGATTAGCATTTGCTTCCAATTTCTAGGAACGCCTGAATGCGGACATTTAGCTTGCACAACCCATTTATGCAAGATACACATATGTCACAATTTATACAATCATAAGTGTTTAATAATGCACATGATTGAAATGAAATATGTATAATGCATGTTCATGACAATCCCGGGTATTTTACCAATAATTTTTTTACAAAATCATTCCCATTTCGAAACTCATCTACGTATAATTTATACTTAGGTTTATTAAAATCTCCATTCCTTTCTCTTTGTCTCACTTTAGAGATTTTCCAAATCACACTTTCGGGTCTATTATTCACTTTCAATCAGAAAGTGAAACTGATGTAATTCGGTCATACTCTCTTTTAGAAAAGTGTTCCTCTATGTCTTATGTTTCCATTGACACCAAAATCCCTCAATTTGGTTCAGTAAATAGGAAGATATGCCTTAAACATTTTCGGACTATTCTTGTCCAAAAACAATGCACTATACCCAACTTCGATCTAGAAATTCAATATCTTAGAGACTGAATCATAATTCGACTTCTTGAGACAATTTGTAGACCTATATCTCTAGGTTACTCCAATTTAAAAATAACCTCATTTGGAATCCTATAGATCCAGATATAATCAAAATACTGAAATATGCTCAGTAAAAATAATCCCATTTACACTGTTCCAACAGATTCCCACACTTTCATTTGATCAAACTTTCTCAATTCAATTGAGAATGCTACAAAATTTTATGGAGAGGTATAAAAATGTCTTATAAATCTTTTGGTTTAAGAATCACCTCATTCGGAGGTCGGATGATGAAGTTATGGACAAACGATTCAACCATGTCTATGTCCTCAATCATTTCAAACCTACTTTGGCGCGATTGCCATAACGTTCACAAAAGATGTCGGATTGGTGTCGTTTTTAGACGGTTTCAAAGAGGACTTCGAGATATAAAACTCTTATAAAGAACTCAAACTAAGATTTTGCATCAGCAAGGGTCAAAATCACGATTTACTGAAGATGTCCCGTTCATGTTCGTTTAACGGACATTGTCAGGCTTAGAGGTGATTTGTCACCCGAGAAGGTCCGTTTAACAGACATCCATGTCTGTTTACGGACATGCACTGGCCTGGGGGCCTTTTTAGACCTGAGAAGGTCCGTTTAACGAACATATGTTACACAAAACTCCCTCCAAAGCCTCTCCAAAGGTTCCTACACTCATTCTAACATCAAATGCACCCATAAACCTCTCAAATTCACCTCTTCTAGCACAAAACCACTTCATAACAACTCAAACACCCATTAATCTTCATTAAACTCTCAAATTTCAACTCATTTGATTCATTACATTCAACTATATCTCACCATTCAAAAATTCCTATCCTTTTTCCATAACCTATCTTATTCTTATCAAGCACTTCATATTCAAACTCCAACATCTCAAGTTAATGACTCCTTCATGCATACTTCAAGCTTAGCTCAACAACACCCATACCCAAAATCATATTCCCTATTTGTTCATAAACACCCAAATTAAAACATCAACATATACATTCTTCCAAGATTTTGCTGCATTCAGTTCTCATTTTCAAAACAAAATTTGAGACTCTTAAAAGCAGAATTTATATTCAAGATCTTCGTAAGAAAGATAGCCATATGTCTCTAGTTTTATCCAAATAAAGAATCAACTCAATTGGATAACTACAGAAGAAGTTATGGTTAACAAAAAAGTATATCAGTAGAAATTTTTCTGCTAACATTTTTCAGATTTTCAAACTTTCAACATTTTACCTCTAACTCATCTTATCATTAGATTATCTCTTCTATTTCATTTCCTCATCATTATCTACCTAATTCACTTAATATATCAATCACAAACAATTTATGATCCATAGTTGATCATTAACCCAAAAACAGAGCATTAAACATGTACCCCTTCATCAATTTTCTGCACTCACCCTAACACCATTATGTGCAACATCTAACTTCCAAAACATCTCTATAACACATTATACATCATTAATCATCCATAAACAACTCCTAACCCATTATTTAACATTTACATGTAACAACATCAATATATACATATATATACATATATTCACTTCTTCTCCAACATTCTAGCATATACCAAACTCCTTATGAAGGTCATTCAACCTCTATAACATTTCTATAAATCATTACTCATCAATAACACAAGAATTTTACACACACCCTTCACTATGCATGATACCCATATACCCTAAACACCATCTCATGAAATTAACCTCTAACTATCATCACAATTGCTTCATTTAACCAAAACCCATGATATATGGCAAGATACTTACTTGATTTAGCTCCCAAATCTTCATAATCTCACCTAACCCTAGCTCCCAAGCATCACTTGTTCATCATCTTAAAGGAGGCAAGGATAGGTTTTTCTTGTGGCAATTTGAAGAAACAATAAGATGGAAGTAGAAATTGAAAGATGGAGCAAGGTTCAATGTGGGTGAGACAAAAACTCATGAAGGAGAAGAAGAGAAGAAGAAGGGGCCACAAAAATGAAGAAAGCAAGGGATAAAAATGAAGACAAAACCAATTATGATGTCTTTCAGGTGAAGATAACGAGTGGTGAGTGGTAGTGGCACTTGTCACTGCCACTTGTCACCTTCTTATGGTCCCATGTGGACTCATATTAAAACTAGTCTATTTGTCTCCTATTTTTACTCCAATTGTCTCCCAATTTTCAATGACACTTGTTAATAAATCCAAAAATCATTTATCTAAATTTCCTTTGCCATTTGACAGTGAATTCTACTACCAGTTAATAATTGTCTTGCCATTTGGCATTTTTTCTAGTCGAGAAATTACCCTGAATTTTTCAAAGAAATTTTCCAAAATTCTCCAAAAATTCAAAATCAACAATTACCCTCTTCCAAATCAATTTTCAATATAAACAAATCACAATTCTCAATAACAATCACATTTATTAACAATTATACCCGCAATGGCAATGAATGCATGTACAATTATGGTTATGTGCAAAGATTTACTATTCATGTGCATGTGCACCTGATGTAATGCATGAGCATGAGATGTGTTTTCATAATTTCTCTGATTAATCTCATATATACCAAAATTTAGGGTTCTAATCATTTGTATGGAAACGGGATGTTAAATTAACTATTTTCTCTGTTTTCTCATGATTTTTTAAATAAGATTTAGTATTTACTTTTATTGGTATTATGTCAATGTCTTGCATTAATTATTTAAATGGTCCTGTTTTCAACTCTTCTTAAGTTTGTAACATATGTTATGCCATTCTACTATATTTGAAAAATATACTGATGATTTTTGATTCAATGGTTGTAGATTGTGGAAGTCAAGGATATTATTCATGGGAAGGTAGCACATGAAAATTGAAGATGATATGGTAGTCAGTTTTGTTAAGTCAAAATGACTTTACGAAAATGATTTTGATGAAGAACAAATAATAATGAAAGAAGAAAGTAAGACGGAAGTAGAAGCATATAAGACGGAAGGAACAAATAAAAATCAGACAATGAAAAGTAGACGCAAGGAGGAAAAAGACAAAAGACAGAAGAAAAGTAGACGGAAGCGTAAACCAAAAGATAGATGGAAGGCGTAAACCAAAAGTAGACGGAAGCGCAAACCAAAAGTAGATGGAAGACGCAGAACCAAAAGTAGACGGAAGCGTAAAACCAAAAGTAGATGGAAGGCGCAATCCAAATAATCAGACGGAAGATAATCAGACGGAAGAACCACGACGGTTTTTCCTAATCAGCTTAAGTTAGTTACAGAACTCAACTGAATAACTGATTCTTTAAAGATCAAGAAGAAGTTATTAAGAAGCGGTTGAAGACGAAGACTATAAATATGAGTCGGGGTCGAAGACTGAAAAAGTTAGTGATTTTAAGAGTGATCTCATTGTGCGAAAAACTAGAGCAATTATATTCTGTAAAAATAGCTCAAACATCCTTTCAGTAGAAAGAGAGGCAAATAGCCTGAAGAGGCTAAGAGTGAAAGAATACTTGTTGTAAAGAGACCTGAAAAGGCTCAGTATAAAAGAATACTTGTAACGTTGAGAAAGTTAGTGAAATCTCAGAAAGATTTTTGAGGACTAGACGTAGCCCACAGTTTTGGGTGAACCAGGATAAATCTGCTGTGTCTAAACTCTCTCAACTCTAAACTCTCTCTTTACTTTGAAATTCTTATTTTACTGTTTTTAGTACGAGAATTTTCGAAAGGGGATTAACAAAAGAAACACAATTCAACCCCCCTTTCTTGAGCATTTATATATCGTTTATTAAGTTTTGTATTAACGTGTGATTCACTTCAATTGGTATCAAAGCTTGGTGTCCAAGGATCACTGTAACAAAGTGTGGATAAAGATTCATGGCGGAGTCACACATGTACATTGCTGAAG
>JAOTAX010000002.1:4936452-4950555 GCA_025629825.1 Erythroxylum guanchezii
CATGTTTATATCATTGGAAGTGCTACTTATATGTGAATATGATTGACTACTTGCTTTGCACATAAAATGTCTGAAATCACTCTGTTTTGCTTTAAAACTGTTTAGTCCTAGTTGTGGGTAAATAGGCATGCCTAGAAGGGTCTGCAACTGCTTCTGTGACACTTCGGTGTCTTCTGTTATGGACACTTCGGTGTTGAGACTTCGGTCTCTTCTGTGACACTTCGGTGTCGAGACTTTGGTCTCTTCTGTGACACTTTGGTGTCGAGACTTCGATCTCTTCTGTATAAGTCCTGTTACCCACTTCTGTAAATTGATTTAGCAGTCATCTAGTTTTGTATTCTAATATCTGTTTGATTCTGACATAAGCTAAATTATGTTCTGATTCTGAAGGGTTTATAACTTCCTATATTATGCAGTTCTGTTAATTATAAAATATGTTCTGAAATACATTATGTGTGATTTATGGTTAAAGAAATCATTTAATGTAGATTAGTTATTACTCACTAAGCTATATGCTTAGCACGGTGGATTTGCCCCGTGTAGGTTCAGAGTGAAGATTATAAGGACTGGGACGAGTCAACCGCAACAGCCAATGAAGTTTGAGTGTTGTTTTGATTATAATGTAAATTTTTGGTTTAACTTTTGGGCTTGTATCTAATATGTATATGTGGATTAGTTTGTAAGTTTGTAACAATGATACTTCAGTTTGGTTTGGATTTTTCAGCGAGTTGTGTTAAGTACTGTGTAATTTAATGTATGTTTGCCTGAATTGTTTATTGGAAGTTTTCGTATGCTTTGATTTGTTGTGTGTGTGACATTCATATATCCTTTCAAGGGGTATGTAGGTGTTACAATTTTTGGTATCAGAGCCTGGTTTAGGTGATTCTGGTTTAACCAGTGCTTAATTATTGCTTCTGTTGAGTGTACAAGTTGTGTTTTGGCCTAATGCGGTGTCCTATGTTTTGTCTATAGAATTTACGATGGAAGGATCTCGTGACTCTGTTGACGAAGTTGTTGAGAGAAATCAGCCGGAACAAACTCATCCAGAAATACCAGGACCCTCGGGGGTCAATCGAGGTGAAGCTGAGGTACCACCTCCTCCTCCAGCTTAGGGAGAGGCTTTGATTAAGCTGTCCTAGGATATGATGATGTTGCTGCATCAGATGACAACACCTAAGGCTCCGATTGATTAGCTAAGGAAGTATGGAGCGAGGAGTTTACTAGAACATCTCTGGAGGAATCTGAAAGGGCTGAGTTTTGGATTGAGAAGGTGAAGAGGGTACTGGATGAGATTAGTTGTCTAGCTGAGCAGATGGTGCACTGTACTGTCTCCCTTTTGTAGGGAGCAACTTATGAATGGTGGAAGTTCATTATGAGGAGTCCTCAGCTGCCAGTACCTCTGACTTGGGATTTCTTTGCCCAAGAATTTAAAGCTAAGTATGTGATAGAGGCTTACAAAAAGGATAAATGGAAGCAATTTCTAAACTTGAAGCAGAGAAACTTATCAGTTACTGAGTACGATCAGAAATTCACTTGTCTCAGTAAGTATGCCCCAGAATCGGTGTTTACTGAGGAGTTCCGGTGTCATCAATTTGATAATGGATTGAATGATTCTGTCAAGGAGCATTTGACGACAGTTACTCTATTGTAGTAAGTAAATTACCATCAGCTGGTACAGGCTGCTATGAAGATAGAGAGGCAAGAGGTGGTAAAGAGGGAAAGGAATCAGCGAAGGGGCTTTGCAAGAGGAGGTCAGTCCTCGGGCAAACGAAGTAGGGATAGAGTTTCCTTTGCACCAGAGTTTACTCGGATCATAACAATACTTCCTAACCATATCCATATAACACTGTGTGAATCCGACACCTCTTTTATGGTTGATACTAACTCACAAATCCATAGTCCTATTATCTCCCTAGTTTTATATGGACCACTTTATATCAAACTTAGTTTCCCCTATTTACACCTTTATCTCCATCTAAGGGCACCTTGGCAAAGGTGATACTCTCAAAGACAAGTCATCTTTTCACTTCTCATCGGTGTTAATACACTTAACTCTTATATCTATCTCACGATATTCCATAACCTCAATGTTGATCCACTTAACTCATTCGTCATTATCTTGAATCACGTAATCCCTATTATAGATTCATTTGGCTCATCAATATTATCTTAAATCAATTCTGGTCTTCAACCATTTTTTTTATACCCTCTTCATGTCAATGTAGGGGCAAACAACTCCCTTTTTGTCATATGACCCCTTATACACTATTGTAATGGTATCGTCAAGATAACGATTGATATGCCTGCAGTCAATTTGAACTATACATAAATCTCATGTTCCTATGAACTCTAAAAATATAAGCTTTACACCTGTCTCCAATAGTCAAGACTATTGGCAACTCAAACGTGTAATTAATCGGTTCTACATTCTTAGCCCTCAATTGCTCTTTTGATGTACTCTTACTAGGACATATAGCTTCGATTGGTTCTTATGTTTTCTCTAACAGTATCTTTATCAGGTAATACATACTTCTTAATCCAATCATAAATATAATTTACTCGAAAGTTAGATCTGTTTTCAATTCCTCGATAAGGTTCACAATTTCTAAATCTTCAATTTGGGCTTTGCCAATTCTTTTATACACAACTGACTTTAAATTTCGATAGCTAATAATACTTTCTTTTTTTTCCCCTTTTTAACTCGACATTCTAAACTCATTAATACACTAGATTTGATTAACATCCAAATTTGTGATACTCTGCTATTGAATTTTCTATTCAATGCATCAATTTACAATACTAGCTTTATTGGGAAATACTCATTTGCATAATCCCTTTCAATCCTTTCAAACTCACTAAGTACCTCACTCTTTACTGATCTATATATTCATATATATATATATATCCAAAATGTTTCGGTACAAATAATGTCTCCAAGCTTGCAAAGCAATTTCTCTTATAGCACATTTCAAGTCATATATCCAAAATTCAGCTCATGAGGCTATAATTGTCCCTAGGTACACAAAATCACTTTATACTATTGCAACAGATTGCATCTTAATCTCTAATGGGAAATTTCGTCATATATTGCAAAATCTCCAAATCGAAGAGGTATAATTAACACTGGGGTTATAAATTCCTCAAAAATTCTTTTTACCTTCATCACTGATACGACTTACATATTTTTCCGCAAATATTCAAAATTTCATCTTACTTTTTCAAACACATTCAAAATACTATCTATGATCATAGTCACTAATTGATATCATGTTGCAACAAATATATTGATTTTAACCTTCAGTATCATAATACTGTCAGGGGCATTGTTAACTCCAATAGATATAACCTAAGACTCGTTATGCCCATAATTTGTTTTGGTAATTCTTTAATTAACTAATTCCTCAGTGCAGTAGTATTATCACATGATATTCTCAATGTCCCAATTAACTCCCTTTTTCTCGAATGATTTCCTCAATTCATTCGATTTCCTGTGGTTTTACACTGACTTATTCTAATGTCTGTTCATTCATACTAGTTTCTCCACACATTTCAATTTATTTGCAAACATAACTTCCTGTATTGGTAACACATTCGTCATATATAATGTGTGTTTCCTAAACATATTTACATAGACTATGATGTGGACCTAAGTTCACCTTACATTAGCGAGAGTATCCCCTCGCATTCAAAAATCCACTTACATAGTTGGTACTTTACATCAACAAAATGCATACACTCTCTTATGCTTGAGTCTTCACTAGGGATGTAACCCCAACATTCACTTTTGACTCATTATTAATTCATTTTTAATTTATTCCTTCATTGATCATTCGTAAATTGAATTAATCGGTTTACTGACCCTATCTCAGTGATTTCTTGGTACTAACCTCGATATTGTTCATAAAATCCTTGCCAATCAACTATTTCCCATGATTACTTATCAGTCATTCTTAGTACCTCAAGAAAAATCAATTTCAACATTTCATAAGATAAGATCAATTCGTATCATAACTTATATGATCCGAACATCCTTATTATAAGGCTTAATAAGGCAATAAGCAAATTCATTTATTCCCGTACCTTGGCATATACCACCAAAATCATTACATCTTATCTAAAGATGCATTTATGTCAATTAATAAATTAATAACATTTGCTATTGATTCTTGAAGTCCAATTGAGTCCAGACAACACTTTTATCTTTGTTCCTGCCTATAATTGGGGTACCTCAACACGATCGTGACAGAAACCTATTTTTGTAGGCCACTATCATGCCCTACACTTTCTTCCTCACATTAACACACTTATTAACACTGATTCTACTCTAATTTTCCAGAATTTACCTCTTCTAAAATTACATCATTTCATCATAATTGAACTATCAGTTTGAGTGCATTCACTCTTCTCATTTGATTCATCATCTTTTCCTTAATCGCGTTCATATATAAAATCCCAACTTATGCGCATTTCTAACTTTCTCCATACTACACATCATTCATCGCTCGTAAAGTCATTTATAACTATTTTATTTCCCCCTTTTTTTTAAATCCCATTTTCCTATTGTCCTTTATTTCATCGTCCATATGTATATCCTTAATCCATTAAGAATTATAGATGCAGAATCATCAAGAAATTTTTGATCTCAGTATCACAGACATATTATTACGCTAAATCATAACTTTTCTCACATTTATCCGACATTCATTTCAAATCCAAGTCTAACCTTTCATGATCATAGAAAATTTATTTCCTTTAACCGGGCTTGTACACTTTAGTCTCATCATTTCCACTTATATTCTTATTTTCCTCAAACAATTCGCAACAATGCATTGTGTTAAATCGTTGTTTGACATATCTAATCATATACAATTTCTCATTTCTACATATCCACAACCTCCCTTTTGTCACATTATGACATATCATCACTTTTCTCACTATTTATATCAGCTTAAACACTTAACACTTAACACATGCTCATGCGTGTGACTCATACTCATGCGACTCAGACTAGGGATCAGTTGTCACTGTCTGCTATGACATGACTTAAATGCATATAACTTAACCCCTATTTCAAAAATTGCCCATATAAGATAGTACTTCTAGGCTCTGATACCACATATGTAACACCCCACTCCTGCAAGACCCGAACCCGACATCGATGGTGATATCCGAGTCTGTGCCCCGTAAGGGTGGCGTGTTAGAGCACTAAAACAATCAAAAGTCGGTATAATTTTTTTTTTGAAGCCACAAACATAATGTACGGAGATCTATAACCAAATTGGGCCCAATTTCATTCATAAACATTTTCAGTTACATATAACAACTAATACATAAGTCATCAGAAATTCACTAATCACTTAGGGCCCATTACAAATACAAAACACTATAGTCATAATGACTTTATTTTACAACATAACTTTATTGTATACAAATGGTACAAACATTTCGGAATCCATTATTGATACAAAAATCGTAGAATACAAATTTGTACAAATAATAAAATACAAAATGCAGACGCAAACTGATCCCGTCCTTTATCTTTCATTTGCATGCAGTAGGTATACTCCTGTTTGTCTAACAGGGTACTCTTTAAAACCTGAAAAGTAATTGCAAATTTTGGGTAAGTTTTGGGAACTCAATGAGTGACCATCATCGATGGCTCACCCAATCACATAACACATAATTCATATCATTACACATTGCACACTTTACATTCAATACAATTTAATCACTCATATTATGCATATGCAATGCACATGAGACCCACTTTTTATTTGTTATTTTGTTGTGACTGGGTGCCTAAACTGTCCCATATAAGGCTCATTGATAACTGTCCCTTATCCACTTAGGGGATACAGGGCTCATTAAACGTTGAGCCTGAGGCTCTGATTCACTTTTAACCTCAAAGCTGATTTTCACTTGTTGAGCTTTAAGCTCTTCGGTGGCTACTATGGTCACAACAGCTATTATATTTCATGCATTCATGAAATGAAATGCATCACTCACATTTGCATAAACTTATTCATTCCCATATCATCGGACCTTAGTCCGGCATTCAACATTAGAGTTGAGAATTCACACTTTTATTCATATATAAGTGCATATTCAGAACATATTTAACAATCGCATTAAATACACTTAATTCATCCAATTCACATTCAATGAGTACTTCAATATTTCCTTCATACCACACATTCATCGGACCTTCTGTCCGGAAACCAAATACAGTCAATCACATTCATATACTGATTCAGTGGTCAATAATACAAAATTCAAATATCAAACAATAAAGTGAGACCATCTTGGTCAACTCACAGAACGCTCCAGATTAGCATTTGCTTCCAATTTCTGGGAATGCCTGAATGCGGACATTTAGCCTACACAACCCATTTATGCAAGATGCACATACGTCACAATTTGTATAATCATAAATGTTTAATATTGCACATGACTGAATTGAAATATGTATAATGCATGTTCATGACAATCCTGGGTATTTTACCAATAATTTCTTTACAAAATCGTTCCCATTTCAAAACTCATCTAAGTATAATTTATACTTAGGTTTATGCCTCACTAAACCCATTAAAATCTCCATTCCTTTCTCATTGTCTCACTTCAGAGATTTTCCAAACCACACTTTCAGGTCTACTATTCACATTCAATCATAAAGTGAAACTGATGTAATTTGGTCATACTCTCTTCTAGAAAAGTGTTCCTCTATATCTTATGTTTCCATTGACACCAAAATCACTCAATTTGGTTTAGTAAATAGGAAGATATGCCTTAAACATTATCGGACTGTTCATATCCAAAAACAGTGTACTATACCCAACTTCCATCCAGAATATGAATATCTTAGAGAATAAATCAAAATTTGACTTCTTCAGATACTTCGTAGCTCGATTTCTCTACTTTACTCCAAATCAAATATCATCTCATTTGGATAACTAAAGATCAAGATATAACCTAAATACCCAAACATGTTTAGTGAAAACACACCAGTTCATACTCTCCAACAGATTCCTTCACTTTCTTTCGATCAAACTTTTACAATTAAATTCAAAATGCTACAATGTTTCATGGAGATATAGGAAAATGTGTTAGGAATCTATTGCTTCAAGAATCAAGTCATTTGGAGGTCTAGAGAAGAAGTTATAATCAAAAGAAGCAACCATGTTTATATCCTCACTCCTAACGAACCTATGTTGGCGCGATTGCCATAACTTTCACGATAGATGTCGAAATGATTTTGTTTTTGGACGGTTAGAAAGAGAACATCATGATCTACAATGTTCATGAAGATTTAGAACTGAAATTCCATCATTTTCAAGACACACGGTCAGACAGTTTGACTTTCTGGTGAGATTGTATTTTCTGCGTCTAAAAAACATGGGCCGTGTGAATTTACATGACCTGATCGAATAACCTTCGGGTTAACTAAAATTTCATTTCCAAAACCCTTCCAAATGGTCCTAAACCGATTCTAACATCACATATACTCTTAATCTTCTCAAATTCATTTCTTCTTATGCAATTATCACTCCATAACCATTCAAACACCAATAATCCCAACTCATTTAATTCATCATCTCTATGGATAACTTCTTCAAATATACCCAATTTCAACTCAACATCCTCCATGCACAGCTCATATTCCCCACTTGATTATAAACACTCAAAATATAATACATTCCCACACACCCAAAACATAACACAACATAAACATTCATCCACAACTTTTGCTGCACTCAATTCCTAAATTCATATCAATATTTGGAACTCTTAAAGACAAAATTTAAATTCAATGTCTTCATAAGACATGTAGCAAAATGCCTCTAGTTTAATCCAAACCAAAAATCATCTCAAGTGAACAAATATAGAAGAAGTTAGGGCTAATAAATTGAAGCATACTCAAAGATCATGTTGCAGCAAAAATTTTCTAGATTTTCAAACTTTCAATATTTTACATCTAACTCATCTTCTACCTAAATTATCTCTTCCATTACATTTCCTCATCATTAACTACCCAAGTCACTCAATATATCAATCACAAATAATTCAAGACCTATACTTGAGCATTACCCTAAAACATAGCACCAAACATGTACCCATTCATCATAATTTTCTGCACTCTCCCTCACTCCATTATATGCAACATCTAACTTCCAAAACATCTCTATAACACATTGTACATCATTAATGAATGATCACAATTACAAACATGATATTTACAAAGGTATTTCATCATCCACGTCACCCACGTACACACACACAAAATCAAGTCATCAATCCTACATTTCTCATCCTTCTAGTTTCATTTTACCAATACTCATAACATTGAAAGCATACTTACTTGGTTTCACTTCAAATTCTTCAAGAACAACCCTAGCCCTAGCTCCCAAGCCTCACTTGTTCATCATCTTGAAGGAGGTAAAAATAAGTTTTTCTTGTGGCAAATTGAAGAAACAACAAGATGGAAGTGGCAATTGATAGATGGGAACAAGGTGAAATGTTGGTACGGTTAGAAGAGAATGAAGAAAATGAAAATGGATGAGAAGGAGGGAGCAAGTAACGAAGGAGGAGAGGAAAACATGAAAAAAAAATACTCACTTGGCCTTCTAATTTCAAAAGCATCGTGGAAGACTACAAAAGGGGAGGGGTTTTATTAATAAAAAACATGGTTTAAGATATGGTTAGGTAAGTGACACTTGTCACTTGCCACATGTCTCATTTTTAAGGCACTCAATTGGTTTCTTTCCAAATAAATTTCAATTTCTACTCCAATTTTTCCCCAAAATTTCAATGGCACTAATTAATAAATCCAAAAGTCATTTACCTAAATTTCCATTGCTATTTGACAGTAAATTCTATTACCAGTTAACAATTGTCTTTCCGCTTGGCATTTTTCCTAGTCTAGAAATTACCCCGAATTTTTCAAAAAAAATTTCCCAAAATTCTCCAAAAATTCTAAATCAACAATAACCCTTTCCAACTCAATTTTCCATACAAACAAACCATAATTCTTAATAATAATCACATTTATTAACAATTATACCGGGAAATGTCATGAATGCATGTACAGTCATTTTCATGTACAAAAATTCACTATTCATGTGCATGTGCACCTTCTGTAATGCATGAGCATGAGATGTGTTTTCCTAATTTCTCTGATTGATCTCACATGTACCAAAGTTTTAGCGTTCTAACCCTTTGTATGGAAACCGGATGTTACAATATATGGCCACTATCTATGTGTCATCCTCATCATCCAACTCCTAAAATGATGCAAGAATAGTTGCCCCCATGTCCTCCTGACCCGATGATACAGTAGGCTCCTTTATCTCCCGATCAAATATTCTTTCATACTCCTTTTCTACAACTATCTCATGGAAACTATGGGCTCTGTTGCATCTGCCTTAAGCTCACCAATCTGGTTCTCAAGCTTCTTTCATACCACCTCTTCTTGTTCTGGCTTAGTAAGTTTAATTAGTAGAGGAAGGATGTTCATTCTGAGTTGCTATACCAACCTTACTAATGTATTGCCTAACTATTGTATGTACTGGTTAATGTATGATAGGGTGGGTGGTTAGGCTACTAGTTTAGAGTTTGATAGTGGAGATTGTCTAGGTGTTAGTGCATGTTTCACACTTATAGCTTGATCCTCCTAAGGGCAAGCCTCCTCCACTACTGATGGTGGTGCACTAATGAGAGTAAAATGTTGCTCCATATATTTAGCTATAGCTCCATTATTTATATATTGCATATAATCTCCATCGTGAGAGGTATGAGAGTGGCAACCAACATCAAGTCATACTTATCTCTAAGCACTCCTAATCCTCTCCCCAATTAGTTAATCATTGAGTAGGCCCTTATAACTCTAAAATTAGCTATGTGCACATATCCTCTAATAAGTTATAAGAAGGTGTGCTCGAGATCCATCCGCCTCTATCAATACATATAGTGAATGAGGAACATGTCTTAGTAGTTAATCATGCTCTTGCTCTCTTGTCTAACACAAACATAATGTATAAGAAGCTTATGCACGTACCTTATAGTCAACAGTTTGAAACCTAAGGTCTTGGACTTGGTGGGGGTGGTATGGTCAAATCGTTGCCATGGGGTTTTATTAGTTCTTTGAATCAACCTTTAGGTAGTCCCAGTCAAGAAACCTTTTGTTGGGTAGCATAATGTAGGTGTGCTCCTCTATATACAATCCATCATAGACTCCAAATTGGTTGTATCTAAAGTTGTGGTTCACTCTCTAAGATAAAATTTAATGAGTAAATCACCCTTCCGTAACTTTTTCTACTTATCAATTTGTAAGGTACATATAAACTAGAGTATGAGTTCCCAATATACTGACTCCTAGATATCAAAGAACTCAAATCATCCATTGAAGGAGATGATCTCCCTCCTTTTTTTAAGAAATCAACATCCTATAGAATGTCTTCATCAATGTATCAAGGCAACTCAAATTGCTTAACGCAGAAGGACTAGAACCACTTTAGTTATGTTTTAGTAGTAAAGTGAATCAATAGGTGATTCAATTGCTCTCTTTTTTAGGTATAACTGTTTATGCTTTTTTTGGGGGTATAACTAGAGGAAAAGGGTGTTCGCGTAATCTATCTTTAACTTTCTCACACATGTTTAAAATTTTAGGCGCAATGATGAGATCACGATGAGCAAAAGAGATCCTAAGAAAGTGACAATAAGAAGGTTCCTCATCCACAGCACAGCCCCCAGAGCGATCGTGAATGTTATTGTTCAATGTCAGGGCCTAGGAGGGACAATATTAGCAACTTAAGGATAAAAAATTTGGTACTGGTCGATTTATAGAATGGGAGGCAATGGAGCAAGTTGGTTTAGCCTAGCAAGTTCGAGACCTTGTTAACGTTGGAAAGTGGTCCTAACTCTTCGTGATCGTGAAGCCCTCCTTTAAGGAACTTTCATCAGAGGTGATTTCCACATTCTTAGGAATACAAGTTAACACAATTCATAGTAGATTGAATTAACCATCCAAACAATTGTTTTAAGCATCTTTTAGTGGAAATATCAGCTTTAAAACCCTCGAGAAATTATAAGATTTGACTAAAATATAGCTATTAGTAATTACAACTGAGGGAAAGTGAGAATAAATTCAAAATCAATTGTTGTTTACAATGTTGATATGGTGAAAAAAATTAAAGGTGAATTTTGGAGCTTTGAGCAAGAAGATTGATAATATGAGTTTGGCAGCTCAATTGGCACAAGTGATAAGTTGTGACATTTATTATGGTGGACACTCCATTCATAAATGTTCGCACCAAAGGACATGCAAATTCCAACCGAGTAACATGATTTTATAGGGAACTGACTTAAAATAATCCATATAGTAACATTTATAATCCAAGGTAAAGAAGTCATTCTAACCTTTGATAAAATAATTAAGGACATCAAAGACAAGGTCATTCATTTGTATTTTAGTTATAATAGTGACAAAGAAGCAAGTCAAGTCTTGATGAGCTCATGAAACCTTCATTAGTATATCTCATGGCTCACTTCCAAAATGCTTAAACATCTCTTCAAATTCAAAAGGCATTTATCTACAACTTGGAAAATTAGAATGGATAACTTATTAGGCTTACCTATAAAGGCAACTAAGTACTTTAACAAGTAACATCAAGTTAAACCAGAGGGAGCAAGTAAATCCAATGACTTTAAAGAGTGGAAAGGAGCTAAAAATTAAAAATAAAGAGAAATAAAAGAAAAAGGAGGATCAAAGAAGAAGGTTGTCAAAGAGTACAAGCCACTAATTCCAAACATTAGTAGACTTGAGAAAGATAAAAACAAAAAATATTTTTTCAAGTTTTTAGACCTTTTTTAAAAGGTAAATATTAAAATTCCTTTTTAAAGCTCTTTTGTAGATGCAAAAATATACCAAGTTTTTAAAGGTTCTTCTTTTTAAAAAGAAGATACTTGAGAAGTTGTCAATGGTTGCTTTAAAAGAGGCGTGCTCCACCATCCTCCAAAATAAACTAACTAAAAAATTAAAGATCTGAAGAGTTCTACTATTCCTTTTAATATTGGTATTAGAAAAGAATTAGAAGACTTACGAGCTAGTATTTACTTGATGCCCTATGATATGTTTTAACTAAAATATCAGTTTCATATTTATAAAACTAGACTAATCAACCATGCAAAGAATTTGGAGACCGAAAAATATTATCCCCAATCTAGTCTCGAACTCTCCCAACACTTCAAAGGAAAATGGAGGAATTGCTAGAAAAAGACTACGTCTATGAGAGTCTTAGTCTATGCTCTGTCCCAATGTTGTTGGCTATTTGTGTTGGGACCTGATCTCGGGACCGGACCCCAACCGAAAAACGGAATCGAAAAAAAAAAACAAAAACGAAAGAATCCGAAACGGACGCAAAGTGGCAGAAATGAAACAAACGGATCATAAACACAGCGAAATAAACAGATCGCAAACCGAACGAAGTGGAAGAAATCAAAGCAAAGATATCGAATCAAACCGATACGACAACGGAAGCAAACAAATCAATGGGCTCGGAATTAATGAAAACGAATTGAACGGGAACAAATCTATTCGACATCCGCAAAGAAACACTTGTAGACAACCGTCGCGTTGAACACCCCTAAGACAACCTAAGCCAAAGACCGTGCAAATTTTTTTTTCATACTTATTCATTCCTTTTATCATTATTCAATCGAATATAATTCAATCTCAAACAAATTTCTCCATTTTGGTACTCATCAATCAAAGTGATTTCAAAAATCCAATTGACTTCATTTACTCTCAAACTCAAATTCCCATTTGGAAACTTTACCCTTAATCAAAACTTATTCCTTCAAAAGCTAGCATATCTCATAACTTATCAAATTAATCCAAATCTTATTATTAGATTTACCATAACTTCTCACACATGACAAAAATACATATCAGCCCCACCCAATTTTAACAAAAATTGGGCAGCATAACGGCTGTATTTTGTCAAACCCAAAAATTTGCAAACATATTCAAACACACTTCTATAATCAATTCCAACCATAACAACCATCAGCGGACCTCCCCTCCGGAATTCAGCATCAACAACGCAATTCTAACCTAACACACTTCAATAATTTTTAAATCAACCCACAATCAATCTCATTATCCATACGCAATCCATAAGCCATAATCATACACAATTTGTAAACTAATCCCATTGTCCATATCCCAAGTCATAGTCATAAGCAATTTCCATTCATATCCATACTTAAATTCATCATTCATACCCTTGTATCTCAGAACAATTCACTTACATATATTAC
The DNA here is from genome assembly GCA_025629825.1 of Erythroxylum guanchezii. NCBI lineage: Eukaryota > Viridiplantae > Streptophyta > Magnoliopsida > Malpighiales > Erythroxylaceae > Erythroxylum > Erythroxylum guanchezii. Next base: position 4,949,767 of record JAOTAX010000002.1, read on the forward strand.
AATAGGTCATTCATATACATACTCATGATTTAAAACCATACACAAGTCCAATCTTCATTGACATCATAAAATAACTGTTTACATGCTCCAATGGCATTTCCAAGCCAAACTTACAATACCAATATCGATATTCAAAATACAATAAAATATAAGACGGACAAAATCGAAATCGAGTCTTAACTTTCTTTCATCCAATCTCCCGCTCGATACCTGGAGATGGAGATGAAAAGGGGTGAGCTAAAATAGCTCGTGGATAACATATTTATAAATTGAAAAGAATAAGAAAAATCATATTTCACAAAATTTTCAAACTTTTCAACTTTTCAAACATTTTCCTCAAACCTTCCAATTTTTCAAACTTTTCAACTTTTCAAACACTTTCTTCAAACCTTCAATTTTCTCAAAATTCTCACTTTTTCAAACTTCATGAACTATTTTCAAATCGTGTAAATCTCAATTTCTCCATTCATAATAAAAATCGAAACATAAATGCATTACATTTTAAATGCATCACCACATAGACAAAAGCAAAATCACATAACACATCAAACGGTTTGGGTTGGTCCAAAACGGAACGTACTGCACATTCTCGCATAACGGTCCTGTGCAGCCGTGAATAGAACGTACTACACCTTCCCGCATAGCGGTCTGGTGTAGCCGTGAACTTAAGGGAGTTCGAAATCTGAGCTCCAGTGCCACTAGCTGGTAGGCGGGAGAAGCCTTAAAAAGACGAGACAGTGCACTGACTCTACTTAGGGGACCTAACCAAACCCATATAACACATAATTC
>JAOTAX010000002.1:4970965-4989577 GCA_025629825.1 Erythroxylum guanchezii
AGAGAACAACCATGAAATAATTCAAAATAGTTGAAGGCATAAAGTAGAGTAAGAGAGAAAAAAGAAGATAATATTTCTAGAGTTAAAAAGACGGGATTATAGAACATAAAAACCAAAACTCAAACAAATAGTTTAAATGAAACCATAACTCAAATAACCCAACACCAACTTAAGGAAGATAAAAAGAAAGGCAAAAGCATAATAAGCATGATGACCCTACTAGCTAAGGATAAGGAAGTACATTCATATCTTGATTTTGGTTACAAATCTTTGTGTTTTGATCCAAATGTAAGATAAATTGAATACAAATGGTGTGAATATTAATTGGATTATTTTTGTGAATTTTGCATATAAGTTGAAAGGAAAGTCAAGTAAAGTTGCATGAAAAGAGATAAAAAAAATTTAAAAAAAGAAAAGTGGTAACAAGTGTCACCATTTCACGGTGGTGATAAGTCACCACCTTAAAGGTACTGTGACTACCATGCATGACTTAATTAGGTCACTCCCGTGCGTGGCTAGTCACGAGGGTTACTTAATTAGTCACCCTCGTGCGTGGCTAGTGACTTAACTAGTCACCCCGTGCAAATTCGTGGAAACTAAAATGAAACAAAGGATTTGAAGTATGCTTGAAATAAATGAAATTCTGTAACTTGCATGTTTTCTTTTTACAGTTTAACATAAACATAATTGTCATAATAAAGTATTTTAAGAATTTTGTATAACTTGTTTCAATTGCTAATAACACCATTTATTCAAGATTCAATTTGAAGTTCACTATAATTAAGTTAAGTTATAATCTGCGATTCTAAAGAAGTTAAGTTATGCAATAGTGGTTTACATCACAACAGTTACTTATGTGTTCATCTAATATCCTTTTACATATATATTGCTATATATATATATATCCCTTTCTTATGCTTGAGACTATGTACTGCTATATAGGCCTTACATTTATTTCTTTTCAACTTTAAGCCTTATTCTTTGTTTTTATATCTAAAAACCAATAACAATTTATCAATACTCCAACAAGTTTGTCAATGATGAAATTCTATTAAGACCAGTAATAATCTTCTCTTTGAAGATAATTAACAAATTTTCCTATCTTCCACAACATGAAGATAATGTAGGGAACCAATCTCTCCAACTACATTCTTACCATATATAGCCTATTGAAAGAAATAAAAATTTTGTCAATGGCTAAATTCATTCACAACCAATTTTACCTACCGATAGTTTCCTCTTCTAGTTTTTTCTCTAATGGAAATCTATCTGGAATCAAACTCTTCTAGTCAGTGCCATAACCCAGATAACACAGACACCTTACAATCCATATTAATACTACACAGATAACGTATCTTCACCATAATTCATACCATCCAGATAACTCAAACACCCTTCAATCATATCAATTAGCAATTAACACGTCTCAAGCGGTTCAGATGATTTTTTACTCCAACTTCAAACAAGTTGATGCAAACACATTTAAACAAGTTGACCCAACTGCTTGAATACCATAACGGGAAACAAGTAGGCTGTTACAACTCTTCATCAAACAGAAAGACTCGTACAGATACAGGGAAGAGACGGGACGTTGATAAATTCTAAAAGAAAATCAAGTTGAATGGAAGAGACGAGAAGGCCAAATAAGCATCACAAAAGCTATTTGGCTGATAAGGTAAGCCAAACAACTACACTGGTAGCAAAAGAAAAAAAAATTAGCAGCGAAGTTAAGTTTACAAGAAACATACCTAATTCATGCAACTGGCAGAGAAATGTTGGAGAAGACTGCGAAGAGCTAGAGAAACGAGAGCTTGAAGACGAGAGTGAAGAGGACAAGAGCGAGGGAGACGAGAGCGTGAAACGTGAAGCATGAAGATGAAAGCGAGAGAGACAAGGATATTTCGGTCTTCAACATCGTAAAGTTTATTCCGACATACCCAAAATAGGTAAAGACAAGAGTATATCTTCTTTAGCTATTCCCTAAGATTCGGAAATAATTAAACTTGAGAATAACTATTATAACTCTCTTTTTCTAATTAAACGCAAAAATAAGTAATTGCCAGAAATATAGCAGGAATATAATACTTTATAGTGAATTGAACTTGTCTTATGGTATAAGATTTTGGTCTCTGTCTCTGGTTGAGAACTTTAATATGCGGACAAGGAGACAAATTTGAATCGACGAAGTCAGTCCATTACGTATGACCATTTCTACACAAGGAATTCCATGACATATGGGTTTTTTCCATTTTTATGTTCACACGAAGACTACGTATGTTGTAAATACGCAACTTCAAGAAGGAAATAGACTAGACCGAGTCTTCCTCTGGAAGATTAGGAGTCTTAATTATGCATTACCGACGATTAATTAGATAGATGGTTTGGTTAGTGTCTAATCCTAAATCAAATTCTGTGCCTAAATACATCTCAGCATTATCTTATAGCAAAAAGCAATCCATTTTCTCACAACTGTTTGATTCGACCGGAGAACATAATCAAGCCATAATTGATGCCACCAAGAACCGGGTTTTTGTTTTTTTCTTTTAAGATTTTTATGATTTTAGATTTGTTGAAGTAAATGGGCCTATAAAAAAAAGTATTATTAAGATTCATTTGAGAGAGTTTAAGTTTTTTTTTCATAAACTTAACTAATTTAATTTAAAAATTTTAAAGTATTCAATTTTTAGTTCAATTTTTTATTTTTAATTAAAATTTTTTAATAACTCTTGTTATTAAAAATTGATTAGTTTATTAATTAATTAGTTAATTTTAATAAAATTTTATAAATTAAATTAAATTATATTTTATTTTATTTAATAATTTTAATTAAATTTTAAATTAAAAAATTTCCCAAAAAAATGGGGAAGGAACCGGTCCTTCCCTATTCCAAAGTCCAAACTTGAAGAGTAAAGACCAGCGAGTAAGAACGAGAATTTCAGACATGGTTCCCACACCAACGCGTTTTTTCCTCTGTATATATACTCGCTAACCCTTTCCTTTCTCCTCCCAACACAACGTTCCAAGTCTTCATAGTTGTATCTTACTAGCATATGACTCAAAGGCCCTGCGTCCCTCACTCTTCCTCCATAGCTTTTAGCTTACACTCCCATCTTTTGGTCTCTAGCGACCTTTCTCCTAACTGGGTTTAATTTCTTTTTCCTGTTTCCGATCTTACTGACATTATTTTTGTACGCTAAAAGTTCTGAGAAGAGTCCTAATCATGGGAGTTAAGGGTTTTGTCGAAGGAGGAATCGCTTCCGTGATTGCTGGCTGCTCTACACACCCTCTGGACCTAATTAAGGTTCGTATGCAGCTTCAAGGTGAAAACTTGCCGAATGCGCAACAGATTCATAATCTCCGGCCAGCTTTTGCCTATAACTCGTCTTCCACCGCCGTCCTCCACCACCCGCCTCCTGCCCGTGTCGGACCCATCTCTGTCGGCATGAGGATTGTTCAGAGCGAAGGAGTAGCCGCATTGTTCTCTGGCGTCTCCGCCACCGTGCTCCGGCAAACACTTTACTCAACCACTCGCATGGGGCTCTACGATGTGCTCAAACAAAAGTGGACGAATAAGGAGACTAATACCATGCCCTTAACCAGGAAAATTGCCGCGGGGTTAATCGCCGGAGGGATCGGTGCGGCGGTCGGGAACCCCGCCGACGTGGCGATGGTAAGAATGCAAGGCGACGGCAGGCTGCCGCCCGCTCAGCGCCGGAACTATAAAGGCGTTATCGACGCCATATCAAGGATGTCTAAACAGGAAGGTGTGACTAGCCTGTGGCGTGGGTCCTCGTTGACGGTGAACCGCGCCATGATAGTAACGGCGTCACAGCTGGCGTCATATGACCAGATAAAGGAGGCGATTTTGGACAATGGGATTATGAGTGATGGGCTTGGGACCCACGTGACGGCGAGCTTCGCGGCGGGGTTTGTGGCGGCAGTAGCGTCGAACCCCGTGGATGTGATAAAGACGAGAGTGATGAATATGAAGGTGGAGCCTGGGAATGCTCCGCCGTACAAAGGAGCTATCGACTGTGCGTTGAAGACTGTAAGAGCTGAAGGGCTTATGGCTCTTTACAAAGGTTTTATACCAACTGTATCGAGGCAGGGTCCTTTCACTGTGGTTCTGTTCGTGACGCTTGAGCAAGTTAGGAAGTTGCTTAAGGATTTTCAGTTTTGATTGATGACGACGAAGAATTAGTATTATACTTTAGTTATTCTCTCTACGATCTAAAAGATCATCGTACCGAATTGTTCTTAGCGCCTATTAGGGCTTATAAGTTATAACAGTCAAAATATACTATTCAGTATTCACTTAATAATCGGTTTTAAATTTTATCGGATGTATAATACTATTTTATATTTTAATTTTTTTAAATATTATTCACTTTATTTTTTTTGAAAAGTATTAAAATGCGATTTGGACTTTTTATGAAGTTGATATGAAGGATACTATAAAGTCAAGGAATTTGAACAGATCAACGCGTCCGATAAAACTGGAATCAAAGTACAAAATACTAGAGATTTAAAGCCATCTAATTAAGAATCACTTGACCCAGAAATACAATTTGACTTGGACCCAAGAAAAGGCAAGTGGAAGCTTTGATCTTAAGCAACTTCGATTACACCAAAATTTGCGTTTACCCATTGTCTTTAAACCCAAAAACAGGAAAGAAGAGAAAGAAGAAAGATACGAACTCACGGGTAAATTAGAAATCACTTGCTTGAATGAACTTGAAGGAGATAATTGATATGTACATGATGGGCTCGTGGGGAGTACCACAGGTATGATCATCTGCTGCTGGAATAAGCACCGATCGAACCTTTTGATATTCACAAACAAATTAGCCAGCACAACAATCTTGCATATGCACAAACAATATGATAAGACCAATGAGTAATCATCTGGTGTTGGTTCTTGAGGTCGCTTCTGGATGGTCTCCTGATCCTGCAACGTAAGATACATGTCCTTCAGATTTTCCTCTCTCAAGAATTCTAGGATCATGACCCTCTGAATCATCTTGGTTTTTGCGCGTTTGATTGGCTGGTTTCTTGGACTTGTCAGAATTAGGAAGTGATTGCTCTTCAGTTTCAAACCCTTTTTCTGGGTTCTGGGCTGATTGAGAATCCTCCAATGGTCTCCCTCTTTCTTGGTTCAAGACTGCTTGAGTTGACGCACGGGTTTTGTCCAGATTGTGGAGTTCATTTGCAATCTGGTTGCGTCTCTCCTTCAAAAAATTCAGTCTGGTTGTCAACTTTGTTAATGCAGAAGAAGTAGAATTCACTCCCTGTCATTCGCAAAGTTGCGGTGGTTACAAATACGCACATACTTGTGCTTTGAAACAGAAGCTTAGAACAGGCAACGATTCTATTATTAACGAAGCGAAACGAAGGATATCCAATATCAAGCTCAGCCAGAAGAATGGGAGTCCGTTTTGCATGAACTAGAAATAATATCATTTTCAGAGTGGCTATTTCACCCAAATAACTACAAAAACCTACTCCTCACACCTCGTTCTTTGCACTGGATTTCTTGGAATGGGTTGACGCAGACTTGGAACTGTTGCTTCTACGAGTCTGACCCTGCTGCTGATTGTGAGGAGGATGCTTGTTGCTTAAGGATGATTCATGCTTGTTCTTACTTTCAGCTCCATCTATGGAATTATCCTGCCATGAATTGTTCATCAAGGAGAATCTACATTCATAAAGGCTGCTAAGTCTTTATGAATTTTCTAACAGTTTTTTTTTATGCAGTTAAGTCAACAGAAATTTTAATTTTTTCTTAAAGAATGAGAACATAGACTTAGCTAACAAAAGAAAAATGGAAGAAATAGAACTACCAATGATTATGGCAGAAGATGGTCAAATTTTCCTGTGGACATTACATTCCGTTATTCAAATTCAAAAGTTGAAGAGTATTAGAACTAAATGGTTAAATAGGCGAATGAGGTCACAAAGTAATAGTCCATTTCTTAAAATCCAGCAAATTTTCACTGATTTCATGGCAATCAAAACTATGGATACTGATGAGGTGAGCTCGAAACGACGTGCATAAAAATATCAGTCTTATTGAAAGGCTCCACCTAAATTCCTTGAAGCTACCTCAAGCACAAGTTCATCTAATTTGTAGTCGTCCATTCCGAATGTACTATTCCTACACAACATATGTAGTAGACAAACTAAATTTGTCATACTTGAAACATGGTAGATTATACATGCAAACAGATTATCCAATAATTAATTAATACATGGAAATGGTTATTGTATTTATTGCCTAAGATAATCAAGCAATTCCAGAAAGAGCAAGCTTATTCAGTTATTTGGTAAACTTTGAATTATATGAAAGGATGAACAGGATTAGAACAGCGAATGCACGGTGATCTGCCAAGAATTTTGATTAGGCAGAGGGAAAACTTGGGATTTTTATCCTAGAAAATCAACAGTAAGAATTGCAATAGTTCACTAAAAATATAATGGAAATGCCAGATTAGGTTTACCTTGCTTCCAGACTTTCCTCCAACATCCTTCTGCTTATCTTTCCTGCAAACATAGCACATTAACCATAACAATTCAAATTTTAGATACAATAGTCGTTTTTGGGGGTTGTGAACAGAAGAAGAACTAACATCAAAAGTACAGAGCAAAACAAAAAGAGACATGGAATAAAAACTAATAAAGGGCTTACACTTTTGTTTGATTGTTTGTTGTGTTTATGGGCTGATTTATGGAATCAGGCATAGAGCAATTGCTTGATCCACGCTGTTGATTGAGCTGCAGATTCAGATCATCAACCTGCTCTTTTAACTTTGTGATATCTGCCTCTGTTTGATTTACTTCTTCAATATCTGCCTTCATCTGTGCCACAAGTTAAAATCTTGATATGTCATTGCAATGATTACATACACTAGAACAGAGATTAACTAACTTTTTCATCAATTGTGGATGGAACAAATAAGGGCTTCTCAGTTGCGCTAAGTGCAGCTTCAAGAGCTTTCCTCTTATCCCTCTCCTCCTGCAGTTGTTCCTGCAGTCTTGCGACCTGTACATACGCACGAAAAAAATCCAGTCAAGGAGACATATCTTCCTGTCGCTTACTATTTAAGAACAAAAGACAGGCCCCTTTTTAAGATAGAAAACTTAAAGGCAAATATATATACTGGATTTACAGATTGAAATGACATAATAGGTATGGCATTCAGAAAACAGAAATTTACATGCTATCAACAGCAATGCTAGGGACGAAAACCAAAAGCAGATAATAGCAATAATTATTTATTGACTTTGAGTTCTCACGTAAACTCAAGCAGATATTCTTGTAATGTTATTGGACCAATAAAGATTCCCAATACATCCGATTGGAGCTGACATTGCCTTAAGACTACAGAATTGGAATCTGTATCCTATTTTCCGTTCACTAATCCAGACCCAGAGAGAAGTAGAAAAATCCAGCAATTGAACATGAAACTACTAGTTTAATGAGGGATGTCAATGGCATAAGAACATCAATCATGTTTCTTTTCAACAGCTTAAAGATAGAACTGCAACAATCTTACTACAGTTACCACAATCTTGAGATGCATCAATCCTCTCATACATGTAAATGCCAAAGCATGATAAAAAGAATCAAATGAAAGTACTGTTTTTGAGTGTTGAACATACCTCTTGTTCGAGAGCTAAGCGCCGCTGATCAAAGGCCTTTCTTCGCTGTTCCAAGTTGGCTTGGAGAGCTGCATTACCTTTAACCTACAAATAAAAATAGAATAAATTGTTATAGAAATGCTCCAGAAGAGACGGAATTTGTTACATAGATCAGAAAGAAGATGCGTTCTTTAATTTCTAACCTCTTCAGAAATTTTGTTTTGTAGCTCAAGTTTAGCTGCTTCCAGCTGCTCAAGTTCAGCTCTACATATGTGTTAGAAGGTGAGATCATTAGCATAGCAAGAGCTTATTATCCATACATAATGATACTACAAAGAATATTCCCATATTGGATCAAAAGCAACAAGGAAAAATACGAGGCAGTACAACTGTGCAATGACATGAAACAAGAATAAAGAAGAGAAGGATGAGTTGGCTTTAATAACGGGAATTCTTTTAACCTTACAACTAAACATTCAAAATTCTCCACTGTATGAATTGAAACTAATTGACAGAAAAAGTAGTAGTATTATGGGAAATAAAAAATCTAAGATCAATTTTAAAGGAAAAAGGTAATCAACTAGACTTTGCGTCACTTCATTGTTAAAAGAAATTATCAGTTCCACACATAAAATTTCTCCATATGGTTATAAACGAATCAAGTAGAGCCTAATTACTAGTTTCCCAGTGTTTGTTGGTAAATTCCCATTATGTTGACATGTATCTTGAACTGACCTCCTTAAACAGCACAAACCAGATTCAATTTATTTTGGGCACTAATCTTGCCTTCCTAGGCGGGTAAATGCGTCATAACAGGCTTTTCTAAATGTCAGCCTCCCATCTCTCACTCACACACGTATAGGTACCCACCCCGAACACACAAATAACATAGACATGCACTCATATATCCCTATGCATTTTAGAAATGACAGAAATAGCATTTTTCTGCAGTGATCGTTAAGAATAAATGAATGATAGCTGCATGCAGTACATCACACTAGAATTGCAAACATTAAAACATACAAAAGGAATTTACATTTTTGTGCAAATGATGTTTAAATACTTACTCCTCTTCAATAGGAAAATCCATCGATTCCCTGGAGAGGTCCTTCCTTGCCTGAACTCATGCCAAAAGTGGTAAACCAGAAATTACAAGTGGAATTATATTGCTTGTATACAATGAGTAAATGAAAGGAACTTAAAACACACAATGTGCTCTAATTGCATGAGAGAGACAAAGTAGAAAGATGCAAAATTGGAAAGAACTGAACAAAAAAGGAAACTTAACCACATATAAAGAATGCACGAGCATATACATACAGAGGTACGACCCCAAACAGTTGGACGCTTGATGCTTTCAGCACGTCCATTTGCTATTGTTGCAGATTTCTGAATGCATTCTGGTGCATTACGACTAGTTTGCTTACCCTCCAAAGTTGTTTCCACAGATTCATCTTCTAAAAGTTGACCATAAACATTAGCGCTCTTACTTCGATCTGTGATCTTCTCGCTTCTTTTAGCACCATCACCATCAGGGAGCAATGTGGTTTGAACTGAACTTGATGACTTCTGCTCAGTTCTAGAATCATTATCTACCTCGGAACTCTTGGAACCAGAGCTAAGGTCGTCACCATCCTGTTAGTTTTAACTCATTAGTGCATATAGCTCTTTCCCTTGTTGCTATGTACAAACTAGAAACACAAACAAGCAAGGAAATGAAAGCAAAACAAGAGGCATTAATTAATCTGAAGCATAGTGAAAACACAGTATACTAAAAGAACAGGATGTTGGGCAGGAGCTGGAATATGGAAGACTTGTAGCGTGGAGTAATGATATAAAATGGGACAGAATACAAATAACAGGAGTTCTGGTATTGAAGTGAGAGGCGTCACCATTTTCAATGGCTTGAGTAACATTGATTTTGAGGATATCATACTTTTCAAGATTCCAATTATTAGGTAAGAGAGGGAAGAGAAGAAAGGACGGAAAGGTAAGAGCTTGAGATATGGATAATAGTAGGAGTTCAGGGAATTGGAGTAAGAGAGGCCGCCATCGGTTGATGGCTTGAATAACATTAAATTTGAGGACAATAAACCTTTCAAAATTCGAGTTATCAAGCTTTTGGTAGACCAAAAAGGAGCAAAGGGAAGCAAAGAGCATTTGAATAATTTTCAGCAAAGCTCTCAGGGTTGGTTCCGAACAATATTCTTCGAATGCACTAAAAATAAAAAGATACGGAATTTAAAAGAGAAAAGCAGAATGAATATGAAAAAAAAAAGTGGACAAACCTTATTGACAGACAGGTCATCTTTTCCAGAGCCATCACTCCCAGTGTAGGATCCAGCTGAGACATCTTCAAGATCATCATCTGAGTAAGCATCACCCTCTTCCGTGGCATCATCTTCTTCATCATCTTCATAGTATTCGTCATCATCAGTTACCTCTCCTTCACTTTCACACTCTTCTGAGTCAGTATATAGTCCGGGAGACATGGAACCTTCCTGTAATCACCGTACCAAATTAAATAAAGCACATGGGTAAAGCTGCTTCCAAATGAAGTCAGCACAGAAATAATGAAAAAGCTACTAATTTCTCCAATTTGGATGTTTCGATTCCCACCAGCAGCAGACAATATGGTCAAATCATTGTTTTTCTACTGCATATTGCCAACAGGAGCCTCTATACAAGTTCATCTTAGCTGTTTTATCTAGCATACAGTATTCCTCAAGTAGTTGAGAAGAAACTCTTTGTAATTGCTGCCATAAAAGGATAACAAGGAAGAAAAGCGCATCTCTTTCTTTGGTAAATGCACTCATTATTCATTACTTGATGGACATTTTCAATGACAGGAACAGCATAAGAATTTTTGAGATTTTATTTGTTATAAACCAGTGACCATTATCTTGCTATTTCAACAATAGACTCCAAAACTATGCCAGAATATCTCATCCATATTTCCATGCTAATCATTCCAACTTCTGGTGAATCCCCCAAGTAGAAGAGAAACTTCCAATGCAAGCTGTGTTTCAGCGTAATAATCAAAGCCATGCTGGAAACATAGAGAAGGTAACTGCTTACGCTGAATATGGTGCCATACTCTTCCAGTAACGTGATAAGGATGGCCTGAGCATGATTAGCTGCAGCAGCAGCTTTCAAAAGTTGAATTGAACTATCACCACCTACGTCAATATTAGTTTCAATTTCACAGTCTCCGGCTAGAAGAGGACGAAGAAGTAAAGGTGCCATGCAAGCAGCCACAGCTGAAGTACTCATTCGATTCACAGTTTTGTGAGAAGCCACAATTTGCATCATTACAAGAATTCTGAATAACAAAGGAAAATAAAACAATTTGATCCAAAATAAGTGCCGCAGTCAAAAAGAGCATCGCTTTGATAAGGAGAAAGATGTTGTAAGAAACAATGACGCAATGAACAAAATTTTACTATTGTTTTTCACCTCAAGGATCCCTAACAGAATGTTTTATCGTAAACTAAAAGGTCCAAATTTATATGTTACAGTTATCACAGTCAGGTTTGCCTTTAGCTGAACTCAAGAACCAATACCATGAGACCGGCATTCATTTTATAGTGCAATAAAGATGAAGCAGGAGTTACAATAATTAAGCATTCACTTATTGGGAACCAATTATTCATCAAAATTTCAGAATTGGAGGCTTCAATAAGGCCACATCATGCATAAATCTGGAACAGAAGTACACACTCTGAAATTAAGGTGTGAGAATACTTGGAAACACAGAAGAATGCTGGTCTACTTATTTTTCAACCAAGGTTTGGTGTTTTGTCACCGTGCACACTAAATCTTCTTACCACTTCCCTCTCCCAAACAACAGCATGTACAAATTTTATTCGGGTCAAGAAATAACAATTCTACAGATGGCATCTCACTTGCATATAAGACTCAATAAAAAGTTGCACGTTGAACACCCTACAAGGAATTTAGTTTTAAAGTAAACATGGAGGATAACCAAATAGAAATAAATATCAAAGCAGAAATACGGTAAACGGAAAAGTTAGTGACAGTCTATGCTAGGTTAAATTTCACCCATTTCACAATACAGAAAAAGATAAACCACCTTTGCAACAAACGACGATTAGGCTCAGGGAAAGTTTCACATATTGCTGTACGCATGGCACTCACTCTCTTGCTACGATCAATTCCTGAAGATTGTAAATTCATCCAATGATAAAAATTAAAAAAAAAAACCAATATAAAGCAGCACCTATAGCATGAAAAGTGATCTTGCATTTTCGCCTGACTAAAACATCTAAGAAACCTAATAGTTAGTACAGAAAGAATGTCAGATCTCTGCTTAGAAGTCAGCTAAATAGTTAATTCCTTAAGAAGATAATCACATACTATCATCCTGCAGTCTAACACTCAATCTTTGATCTTACTCCAAGTGCCGAGCCATAAATTAACATAAAAGGGGATCCATAAATTAAAAGTAGTAGTCAATCAAGTTTCTGATAGTTTTTAAGATAGACAATGATCCATCATTAACTCAAGAGTTATCCCGTAGACATGCGAATAATTTCTGGTATTTAACATAAAGAAGCTTACTAAGTAATGTAATGATAAAACTGTAGGCAATGAAAACAATCTTCGTATTATAGGGAAGCTGAGTGAATGCCCCATACCCCCATGAAAAATTTAAAGCCCATGTATCAAATATAGTAATCATATACTACAGCAATTAATGAAATTTAGAGCTACAGAGATGATACATGAGGAGTTGAAACAATTGACAGACTGTAAATCAGAACTTCAGAAACAAACTCTTCATCTCCTGTAGCTTTTAGAACAAAAATTTTGCATAATTAAGCAACCAAACAGAAGTAATCCCTCTTCAAATTGATAATTCCAGTTCAAGGACTAATTGTCACATGAACCAAGCAGCATGGCTGCAGTTCAGGACTAAGATTTGAATAATATTGAAGAAATTGTAGCAACAACCGGTGAAGTTATGATGAACTTGCTATGTTGTCAAGTTTTCTGCAAGCATACTACATAAGAAATCCATAAAAAAAGGACGAAAAGAACAAAACATTGGTGTCAGCACTTCTGCAGTAGACTTACGACATGCTTCTAGAAGAGCATTGCAGCAAGATGCAGGTACTGGTGATGAAGGTAACTCCCGAAGAAAATACTGAAACATGAAAAAGAAATCATTGCTTTCAAATTTTGCTCTGGCCTATCACAAGAAAAATAACACTTTTTGTGACCTAAAACAAAGGAAAGGAAACCTTGATACAATCAGCAATGACATGTGCATCCTCACCCTGAATAAACTCTGTTTTCCCTGCAATTATAGTATAACCCAGAATTTTTAGACAACAAAGGGACTTCATGAGCTAATAGGAGTTCATCACTGCTTAATATCTCAACACTCAACCGTCAACATGCCTAGATCAATAGTCTGTTGCTCATGAAACCTAAATTTCAAAATTCATACATGTGAAATTTGAAAGAAGACAGCCTACAGCAACTGCATTGGAAGTAGAAGAAAATAAATGGTAATCAATGTACAACAACCCTGCTCATATTCTCGAATTCGACGTTCAACATCATCAACATCTGCAGCTTGTCGCAAGATGCCTTCAACTTTAATTCCTGTGAATCATTTTTTAGCTGATGAGATTCAAACAACTTTATAAGTCACTGCATAAATAAAATGAAGGAGATCTCATAAAAATACAACCAGTTACAGTACTTTATCAATGATCTGTCAAGTGAAGGTCTACTTGTTAATAGGGGTAAATGGATTAGGACAGACAGAAGGTCCTACTGATGCTTGATCATATTAATTTACTTTAATCCTCTCTGACTCTGAAGAATACAATTGTGCAAGCATGCATGCCTATACCCCCATGGGAAATTAATTTCAAAGTCGAATAGACTAACAATTACATGTTTGTTTCACAAGTAATAGAATTGAATGATCCATAACTTGGAAAATAAAGTATATACTTTATGTTAATCATGCATTTCAGGTTATAAGGACATTAAAGGCCCAAAGACAGTAACGTTATCATCACAATCAAGATATCCAGAGGAAAATAACTTCCATGCACAAAAACCAATCAAAATAAATGGGACTAACAGTGAAAATGCCCTTTTGAGCTTAATACAGACACCACACAAGAAAGTGCAGAAGTTGATCCTCTTTCTTTCCACTTACACCAGACAATTAGATAGTAGCAAATACTTCTATTATATCTTTGCACACGTTAATTCCAAGTTTCCAAATACAGAAGAACAAGCAGAAACAAAATCCTTCTGAGAAGCAGGAAAAGGATAAGATACATGCAGTCTCAGATAGTGCAGGCATGACAACTTGAACATCATACAGCATCTCCTGTATTCAACATTCCTAGAGGAAAGTATGCAAAAATGTATCTTGGTCCTTAAACATGCATCTTAAACAGATATAATGGAAAGTAATACATACCATGCTCTTCTATGAATTTGAGAGCCTTTTCCAGGAAAGATGGAGATCCATCAACATCTTCTAGGGCAAGTAGGATTGGTCTGCCAATAATCAATGACTTAGCAGGTGGCTTCTCCTTTGCTACAAAAATAAGAGGGTGGAGTAGTGCCGAGATGTCAGCATCTCAGTGAAGTAAAACAAGAGTTGGATTTCAAGGCTAGCATTTAATGTAAGATCTTTATGCCCCAAAAACCATGACAAAAGGCAATTTACAAAGATTGCCACAATTGATAATGTAGACAAAAATAACACAAATTGTCATATTATGATCTAAGGAAAGTCAGACAAAGGAATTGAAAACAATGGACTAACAAAGCTAACAAGAAAATCATTTGTTGTTTTCATGGAAAACTAGAGCTGTTGATGCAGAATCAGATGTTTAAAATAACTTTATCAGTAATCTCCTAGAATTCCATTTTTTACTTAGCATGTTGCAATTGAGTACCCATAGTCTCTAAATGACCATAAAAAAATATCTAGTGCTCTTTCCCTGCGATTTTATAGAAACTCAATATTGAAGCCTGTAACGCAATTTTACAAACTTAGTTGCAAGCAACAAATAACATACGCTTTTCAGCTGAACCGTCAGTTCCATCAGCCTGCTCATTTTTTAAGATACCATTTTGCCCCATGACAGCTGCCGTATTTGGTGCTTGTGCGAGTGCATTATCAAGTGCAGTTTTCCACTCATATAAATCTTCCGTAGTTTCAGCCTGTAGAACCAAGAAGACTAACGTATTATACTAGGAAGGAAATTAAACATGAACGGATAAAGTAGTGAAAAGAAATTCCTTTACTGCAGTTCTGCAACATGGGTTTTTAACTTATGAAGTTCACTTTTTCTCTCTCAATGCCCCAACAGAAGAACACTAACTTCTTACTCACATAATGGACAAGCCTCCTTACTTATGCACTTGTGATAAATTACCATGTATCTAAATGGAATTTCATTTTGTCCAAATCTGTTTCTATCAAAAGCATCACCCCAATCAACTTGGTTTCAAAATCCAAACAATCTAAAATGTGAAATGCATTGAAAACGATGCTTAGCAATACTCAACTTGGCGTTTTTGTGTCATAATGAAGACAAACTCAAAACCTAAATTATTTAGTTTTGTTTTTTCAATGAGCAAAGCCTGGAAACTTGGGAACTCAGACATGAACAAATACAATCAGTATGTAATTCTTAACTCCAGACCATGTCAAGCCTCTAATTTCTTTTGTTTTGTCAAAGAAATTCTTGCACATCCTTTCAAAGAAATATAAAGGTAGAAAAATGACCACTTTGTAAAGAAAATTCAAGCAAGATGACTGCGGAAACTCTACCTTTATCAAACTAACAGAGACAATTCTAAATTTTGGGCTCACTTGTCTCAGGTTCATCCCTTTCACAAATTAGAAGAATATGCGGAGAGAAGTGTGTAATAATGCTATCAAACACAATATCAGAATGAACATTTTTTAAAGAAGAACTAAAAGACCACCTTAAGAGTGAAAGTTCTTCCATCACGACCATCAGGAAATAGAACAGTCAGGAGCTTTTTATCTGCTTTAACGACAACACTAGAGATTATGCAAAAGCACTCCAAAGTTAGTAAAGTAGAACAAAAACCGCAACATTGGCAACCATTATAATAGAGTTGGGAAATAATGAAGTCCAATCTGAAAAAGCAAGCCAACCTGCCTGAATTGTTGAGGTCAATGCCACCAAGGGTTAAATTCACTTCACTCCCCTTCTGAGGAACAGCATTCTGAAAAGAAACCCTAATAAAACCTCAATGATTCATAAAAGTTAACAGGAAACCCCTAGTATAAGTTGACCATCCTCAATAAGTACACATTCATACTACGTACCGGATCACTTCTGAAGAAAACAAGCGAAGTTTGTGTTAAAATAAACCACCTCTTTTTCCAGGATGTCCATCCAATCCCTAAGTTACCCAAACCAGCAAATTAGTTTCTAACGAGTAGTGACTGATTCTAAAAACTGAGTCACAATGGCTGCATTATGGCAGATAAACTCAATGCAAGAGCATTTAAGGCTCGTGTGATCAGTTCCAGCCCGCTTATCACTCACTGTAAGAAGAAATACCAAACCAACGCAATGAAGGTATACCTTTGGATGATATGAAAAGAGGCCCACTCTTGAAAACCTGCGAGACAGATTATACTTGATCAAACTACAAGTGTCCAGAACATTAACGGCAAAAACTAACAAATAGTATAGGCAACAAACACTAGCCACGTGAAGTAATAAGCCTTACAAACCATAATCGACATTACACATCACTGTCAGGTGTCCTTTATCTACCATCAAAATATACTATTTCATAATGCGTCATATGAAAGCCAGCACATTCCGAACAAACTCGCAAAAGTCGAATGGATCAATACATTGCCAAAAGTGACCAAAATGATGGTCTTATAACTTTTTCCTGTTATTATATACGTAATGACTCGATTATCAATGATGACCCCCACATTTGACCGTTACAATACTTGGATAAAAAAAGATAAAACAAGGGTTAGAAGATTCCAAGTCGCAAATTTGATTACCATATTGCTATTCCGAGACTCCGGCTGATCGGTCTGCCCCGAATGCGGAGGGGGTGGAGGTCCACCGCCACCATCTCCCTACACAATGGCCGAAACCGATATCGAGATCGAGCAACAAAATACACAAAACTCCAGACGTAATCAACGCACGCATTGAGGAAAAAAAAATAGAAAACATGCAAAAAAAAAACAGTCGAAAATCGCAAACACGAAATGTACCTGAGAAGATTCCGTATTCTTGTTGGCAGTCATCCTTGGATCCACCAGATTACGACATCACATCTCACACCTTTTGATCGGTTAAACCGCCACGCTGATGCTCATGCTCATGCTCTGCAATATACATATGTCATCAGTCACCACAGAACCGCATTCTACAATCCATAACATTGACTAACAAAATAAAGAGTATCATCAGAAACGCACTGATAGACAAAAATCTGATGAATTACAGAAAGAATCGTAGTGCATGAAGGGATGAAACACCTCATATCACAATCTAATGAAGTGAAAAAGGAAGAGTAACGGAATGGGAAACGTACCTTTTGTTTGGGAGGGAATGAGAGAAAAAGGAGAAGGAAGTTATTAAAAGAAGGTAATAAACTTTCTCTTTGTCTTTTGGACGTTAGTTTCTTCCATTAGCTTAGCTCTCTCTTTCAGTGAATTTCTAACGGGAACTTCGGTGGTCTAAGTTGGAAAACCATTGCACTTCCAAAGAGAACGGACTTTCCCTTTTCTAACACCACCTGTTCATCTCAGGGGCAATTATATTTCCCTTTTCTTCCGTACTTAGGGGCTTTTTTGGCTTTTCCTGCAGGAATCATTGAAAAGCTTTGGCCTTTTTCGGTTTGTTTGTTTTCTGTTTTTAAATTTGCGGGAATCAGATTATTCGTCTGATTTGATACTTCATTAAATGACACTTTTGAACATCTAAACTTTGGTTAAAGTAATTTGTTTGTTCCTGTTATCCTCTTTTTACTATATTTATAGATTTATGATTATCTATTTATTTATTTTTTGTAAATCTTATTTATTAGATGAATAGATACTATCATGTTCACATAATAGGAACAGAATAATATAAATTAATTAAAATAATATTATTTTGCTTAATATATAAAGAATTTTGTAATTAATAAAATTATTTTGATTTTTAAATACAAGTTTAATGAAACATAATTTAATATATAAAATTCTAAATTCATTATAAATTTTAAATTGTGATTTAATTCCGGAAAAAGAAATTATTTGCCTCGGTCCGGGTGAGGGAGGGGGTGATGATGAGCATTAGCAACTTGTCAACAACAGTGTTTTTTTTGTTTCTTCGCTTTTGGATACGCACGAGAGTGAATGATTGGTGGCGTTAATCTTGGCAAGTAACCCTCGTTACCAACACTCTGCCTCCCAAACCAAACCACAAAATGAAGCAAAGAGAGATTAACTGAAAGTGGGATGTCAATTTTGCTAGGTTGATTTGATTTGGCCTAATTTTACCCTCAATTTTTTAGGTTATAGGCTGACTCAGCTAAACTCGTGGCCATATCGTAATGTTAAAAATATTTTTGAAATTTTTTTAAATATAATCAAATGGACGCTAGCTTTTAGCCCGGACAAACCTGGGCTACTCTTAGCCTAGCCTATCCAAACCTATTGATATCAATGTTATGAATACTGTAATAGAGTTGGTACCGTATTGAGCTCTGGAATAGAACTATACCGGTACCGGTCGGTACCAGGTATCGTTTGGAAATATTTTTTAAATTTATAAAATAGTCCCTAAAATTTTTAAAAATTGCAAAATAGTTCATATTGATATATTATACAGTTGTACTGTTGTATACTTTACTAGTTTACTGTTTACATCAACCATACTTTCAAAAATCTTAATAATAAATAATAATGACAATTAA
>JAOTAX010000002.1:4996899-5039623 GCA_025629825.1 Erythroxylum guanchezii
TTTGATTATTAATTTCATATTTGATTATTATTTTTACATTTAGGTTTAAATGTTAATTATCAACTTTCAATTTTAAGCTTTAATAATCTTTGCGTAATACATAATTAATTGCATACTAAGATACTATCTCCATTTTCAATTCCAAATTTTCAATTCTAATTTACAATTCCATTTTACAATCTTTGCATAATTACAAATTCATAACAAAATCACATAAATTACTTACTCGCGATATTCTTCACCTTCAATCTAACAATTTCAAATGATCAACTTCAAAAATTCCATTCCAAAACAATTCCAATTCCCAAACATTCAAAAATTCCATTCCAACATTTTTCAAACCAATCCTCATTCCAATTTCTAAAACAAAACAATCAATAATTCAATATTCACTAATTAGTAATTAATTCATTCCAAAATCCAAATCTTCAACAGCTTAAACTTCACATTTCAACTTTGGTATTCAAATATCACAAACCCAATCGATCAATCCTCCACAACTCCACCACCCACCAACAGCACAAATTCAATCAATTTCCAATCCACAACACACACAAAAAACTATTTACCATGAAAATCAAGATTTAACAATCAACACACACCCAAAAAATCTTATTAAATGTCGAGTTACTTGGATATTCGAGTTACGGCTTTGATGGTGTGAGTGAGTGTGACTGCTGGATCGGTTGCCAGTGGAGCGTCGGAGCTGTCTAGTCACGGTGGGGAGGCAGCACATCTTCGGGTGGAGGAGAAGAAGAGGCAGAGAAGGAGGAGGAGCGGTGGCGACTGGCGACTGGCAACGTGGCGAGGCAGACGACGAGGTAGGCGACGACAGGCGGCGACTGAGAGAAGATGAAGAGAGATGAGTGAGAGGGAGAGTTGACAGAGGTGAGTGAGAGAGTTGGGGGGTTAGATTTTTTTAAGGTTAAAGTTTGATTTTTTACAAAATAGTCCCTGAAAATTTTATCTTTTGCGGTATGGTCCGGTATTTTTCGAAATTTTTGGTAGCGGTCGGTATCGACCGGAATTTTTCACCGGTATTTTTTAAGGAGTACCAATACCGATTTCCGACCGGTACGATAGGGTATTCAGAACACTGATTGATATGCATAACTGGAAATAGATATTAGATAAGTTGGATTTACCTTTTTAAGTTGTAAATATATATTTTTCTTAGTGCTTGTTTGGACGGGCTTATATCAGTAGAGCTTTTGTTAGTAGAGTTTTTGTCAGTAGAACTTTTCTAAAAAGAGTTTTTTCTAAGAAGTCAATTAACTGTTTGACTGTCATTTAAAAAAGAGCTTTTTTGAAAAAGCTTCAAATAATAAACTGTTTGGTAACATAAAAATAAAAAATATTTTTAATTTGAACTATATTTTATTTTGTAATAAAAATCATTTATGCATATAAATAGTATTTAAAACATATTAAACAATATGCAAAGAATAATATATTAATTATTATATAATTTTAAACCATATAAAACATAAATAAAATATATCTAACCAAATCTTTTATATGAATTAGAATATAAGTATAACTAATAAAAATAAATATTAAAATATATAAAAAATCAAGTAATATTCTATAAATCTCAAAATAAACGTGAATATGTGTTTGTGGGTATTGTGGGAATTATATGTAAAACATAAAGGTAAAAGGAACTAAAAAATAATCTCATTAATTGATATGAAAAATTTACCTTAAAAAGTGCTTTTTTGAAAAGTTCCAAATTTGAGCTTCTTAAAAAGTTGTATTTTAGATTCCAAAAAAGTCATTTCTATGAAAAAAATACTTTTGAAATTTACAGCCAAACACTCAATTTTCTTAAAAATAACTTTTACAGTAAAAAAAGTACTTATTCACCCTCCAAAAGCTGAATCAAACAGACACTTGAGTATTCTTTAGTCTTTCTTTGTGATACCAATCACTTGTTGTAATGAATGTATATTTATCGTAACCAAGTTGCTTTCATTTCTATTTATTAATATTCAATAAGTAAATAATTTAAACAATTAAAGTTTTAACCTTTTTTTTTTATGAGGAGTTTTATGAGGGCCTCAATTATGAGAAGGTACTTTTAAATTATCTATACTCAAACTAATTTCCGCTCAAATCAAATAACTCCTTTATGGAAAGTAAAATTTTAACCTCAAATTTTAAACAAGTATATACACGAGAGTGCGTTTGACTTATTTAACATTACAGAAACTTCACTATCTTCTAACTTCAAATCATCGTCCCACAAAACACCAATTGCATGTTTTATTATAGGAATGGTATTTGGACCTTAGCCTAACTCAACCTGACCTAAGATCAAAAGGCTTGTCCATTGCCCATCCTTATTTTTGAAAGTGCCACTAAGCAATTATGGCCCTTTACGAGGTTACCACAAGTCTAGTCTTAATTTTCAGCCCAAAGTCATAGAAAAAGGAATATAATAAAATTGAGTTGGGCCTAACTTGATCCAGACTAATTTTTTAAACAATTGAGCCTAAACGCTGGTCAATTTGAGCGTTACCTACCTCTGGGCCGGATCTATAATTGTCCACGAGATTCACGTTTCGTCATTTTATTGTGTCAAAATGACCAAAACAAAAGAAAGCGTGGCATGGTGACGTACTGACATCACATTCACGGTCACATGAGAGTAATTATTTAAGCCAGAAGGAGATAACTTACCGTTGGATGATGAATTATTACTTATAAAACGTTGTATCAGATTAATTAATCCTAATCTTAATCTTAATGATAATCATAATCTCCAGACTGATAACCCTCAGAAACAGATGCGTAGGAAAATAAAAGAGCATATGCTATTTTATATAATGGATTTTATTATCAAAATCAATACGACATGACTAAGCCCCAATCAACCGTTCCGTGCAATTGGGAGCAAAGAAAGAAAGAAACGGACTCGTACCCAATTACGCGTCAATATAAATTTATAATCGTCTCAATTACCCACACGCCACACGGCGGCTTTGAGGCCACCACGACCACCCGCCGCCAATTTCGTTAGTCTTAACCCATCAAAATTTCAGAAAAAAAGAAGACAACTTTATTAAATATTTGTTCAAGAAGAAGAATCACATGTTGGAATTCCGTTAGACGTCTATATTATTCTCTTTGTCCTCGGATTCCACCAAAAAAAGCTATGGATCGGACTGGAGTTGTGTTGGATTAAATCGAGTTTGATTGGATTGAATTGGGTTTCTAGGGTTTTGGGTGAAAACCAGGGAAACCCTGAAAGGGGGGTTTTTGTTTTCGGAGTTATGGAAGTTGAGGTCCCGTGTCCTAGGGATTGTGTGGGAATGAGAGAAGGGAGCAAAAATAAAGCTGATAAAGATAGAGTTCATGTGAAGAAGAAGACGTTACAGGCTGTGCTCGAGGAGTGCCAGAGAGCTCTTGAATTGTTGAGCAACGCCGGCGGCGTTGACGATGACAACGATGAAAGTAGCGTAGAAGGTAAACGGCAGTTGCAGCGGATTAAAGAGGACTCGCCGGGCTCGCCTGACAACCGAGAAGCCGATGAGGTAGGGAGTTGACTGTTTCTGGATTCTGACTCTTGTTAAATTTTGGTTTATTATGAGAGGTTGATTATTCACGGTGGTTGTAATCCTCGAGTTTTGCTGGAAACTTTTATCTGTAGTCTTTAAAGTCATGTGAGAAATTTGTTTTGTTTGAAGAATCTTTGTGTTGTAATGGGTCATGATTCCTATGGGTTTGACTCGTTGCTAAGCTATGCTTCTATAATGCGGGACTTTTCTTTTTCTACGAAATCATTCCATGCTAGACTTTAACTACAATTTGCGACTGTTGCTGTTGAATGCTTTGATATTCAGTTTAACTTTTATATAAATGTATATTATAGCTAATTTGCTTGTAGAATTTTTGCTGTAAAAATCTAAATGTGGTGGAGTTTCAATGTCAGGGGACTTCATCCCTGCCTGAGCAAAATGTGTTTTCCCTTTCCTATTTGGCTTCAGGAGTGTAATTCAGATGCTTTATGTGTCTATTGTTCTTCCTGCAGTTGTGCGACCTTCTGAAATCTAGATTGGAATGCCCTGAATTCCTTGAAAAGTTGAAGTGTGCTCAGATTTCAATTTCAAAAAATATAGCCGGTAAGCATTGGGAAAAGGTTCTAGTATGGTTAATTGCAAATGGTATTCTGACTGATAGTTTCGCCTGGGCATCTGATTGCATTCTCAAAGCTAAGCTTTTGAAGGCTGTATGCTTAAAATCTAGCATAGTCATGCTTCCTCTACATGGCCTTTAAGCTAATGAGCTTTCATGTGGTCACAGAAGAAGTTAGTTCTTGGGAAATGGTGAGTGAAAATGATCTTTGGGAAGGTGAAAGTGACAATTCAGATCAGGAGGATTATGTTCTTGTTCGAGAAGAAGATATAGTAGAAGGCATTGCATGCTTCATGGCTTCTTATTTGTTATCCCTTAAGCAGACAAAGGTATGCAAAATGATACATAGATCGACATGGACAAGTTCTTTAGTTAGCCTGGCTTTCACGGAGGCAATCCTATTGCGGGAGTTTTCCCATTTAACTTCAATCCATTTTGAGTTTTCCTACTTAGTAGTATAACTGCTCTAGGTTTTGGTTCTAATCAGGAGATGATCAACATCTGTAAGTATGACCTTACTGTTCTGAAATCAGCATTTAGCTATTTATGAAATCAACATTTAGTTTTTGAAGTTTATCTTGAACTTAATGGTTTGATCAAAGGGTTCCTCTTGATTTCCTACATGAAAAATAAAAAATTTCTTACTTTGGATATTATGTCTTTACAGGACTTGACCCCTAATCAACTCCAGGAAGGTCAGTTTAGGCAAAATATTTTCTAGTTACTTTTGACATTATGCATTAATCACACATTACACTTCAGTGATACCAGTTTATTGTTATTAATTTGCATGGAAGAATTCAAGACATTAGCTTTTTAACCTTTCAGCTCTTAGCAAGACATTCTCTGTGAAAAAGAAGAAAGGAAAGCTTCGAAAGGCATGGGAAGGAAGCAAAGTTATTTATAATGTAGCATCATGGGGGGCAACTGCCATTGGGTATGATACTGTTTCTTTTTGTTTGTTCTAGTGCTTATTTCATTTTCGCATATGCAACGACAAATGGTTGTTCTTCTTGCTGAGTGTTATTTACTTCTTATCCTTTCTGTCGGCTGATATCTTTCCTGAAGGAACCTTTTTTTTTTTCTTTTACACTGCTGCCGCTGTTTTTTCATTGTAATATGATGATTGAGTTTCTACGGATGACAATGTTCCTTGCTGAGCTCCATTCCTTGTTTCTTGTGACAAACAGGATATATCAGAACCCTGTGATACTTAGGGTTGCCTCTAACGCCTTCTGGACATCTTGCCATGTTATATCCAAGCTTCTCTGATCTGTCCTGTTCTGGCTCCGATAGTGCTATGATGTTGGGTCGGTGATCGTTTGTAAAGCAGCTTGCTTGGTGTTTGCCTATATGATGTAACCCATTCTTTTCATGCCACAAATTGATTGATTTTTGTGACATGATTTGATATTGTAAATATGTTTCTTCTAGTCTGTTACTCACTATGAATGCAATTAAAATTTGTCCTTGGAAGGCCTCTTCTCCAATGTTAATTCGTCTCTTCCTTAAACTGCAATTGGAATTCAACGTCTTCTCATGAATTTTAACAGATTATGTGATACGAAGTTTAAAAAGATCAACCTGCTATAAAATTGATTCAAGATTGAATAAAACTTAAAATTAAAAATATCACTAAAAATTGTCTTTACTTATCTAAAGTTTTAAGGTTTAATTAATTTATTTTAAATTATTGATTAGGTTTTTTAATTATTGCTGAAAATTATTTAAATAAAGTTTTGATTTAATAATGAATCAATAATATAGAATGATAGACATTTCAAAAATTATAATTAATAAATTAAATTCGAATTAATCTTCAAATTAGTCAAAAAAATTCCAAAATTTGATAAACTTTGCTCGAACTATTTTTCTTTTTTAGGTAAGATTTGGCTTAGCACCGACGAGACGACCCTTTGCCATACATACACGGGACTTTGACATTAGTTGCCTATTTTTAAATAAACAGCAACAACATTGCATTGACCACAAACCAAAACTATCGTCTATTGATTTATGTGTTGAAAAAGGTTGATGGACATCTTGTGTAAAATTCAATTACTCGACTCTCTCTATATATTTATAGAAGAAACAGAACTTTGAGCGTAGTAGATTTGCAAATTTGGAGCAGTAGAGTCGCTTGCTCCCACTGGTTGAAAAGTTTCCTTCATCAGGCCAATGAGATTATGTCATCTCACGGCCACCATTTCTAAACAATCTCAAGCCACCATCTTGTTTGCCAGGTTCCTTCCTGTTTCAGGCAACCTTGTTAATAGTAATAGGTATTGGCCTTGTGATGGGGAGCATCCTTGCATAGCATGGACCTCACTTCCATGATGGATCTGGGTGGTTCAAGGTCTTTATCTTGTAGTGCATTCCCAAGCAGTTGCTGCATTTGTGATCCAAAGGTATCATCCAATACCTGCAAAATCAAAACAAGTTTCCCAATGTTCCGTCAATAATCAACACAGGAATGCCCCTAAATAAACTGATGATTCGGAGAGAATGGTCAGCCAGTCCTATTTTCATGGATGCAGAAGGTATTTCTTATCTCTGCCCTTTCATGGTTTTTAGAAATGTTTAGAACAGAAATCTAGAGTCTCAGAGAATTGAAATGCTATACTTGTATACTCTCTAGTCCAATCTAACTTACCAGAGAAGAAGCTTGTGGTTTAGTGAACTATTACTGATTGTGCAATTTTCAATTATTCAGTTGCAAAAGTAATAAAACGTACCGACACTGCAATCCTTGTGCCTTTGTACCATGACTTGTTCTCTTTTCTGTTCTCCAAGAAACTCAGTACATCCTATGACGAGAAGAAAACCAGAATATCAGTAATCCTAACATAGAAACAAACCGGAGGATGGCTATTTTGTCAATGTGATAGGCTCTAATGAGAGTTACCAGCCCCATTCGGTCCCAAAAACCTCGGCAGATGGCAATAAAAACATGAGTCTCAAAGACAGAATGAAGGTGAGTAACTATATTCGTCAGCTGCTCTTTCAATGGCTGCATTTTGGCTCTTATGTCAGAATCCGACACAGATTCCTTTGATTCTTGGAGAATCTTTTTCAATTTTGTAGCATTCAGCAACTTGGTCTGCAACAAGGTAAAAGGCGCATGTAAATGTTGATGTAATTAAAACCTTGTAGAAAATAAAGATGTAATTAAATAGTCCAATAAAATTAAAAAAAATCTTAATCATTGTACAATAATGTATATATGCCATCCAAGTATATCTTCTCGGGCTCATATATTTATCAGATCCTTGGATCTAAGGATCTGAAGGAGCTCAAAGAGCATGGTGCTCTAAAGATGGTACCTACATTTTCCACTAGTTTCTCCATAATAGCTTGCAAATAACTTCGGAACTTGGTTCTTAGCATCACCGTAACTTCACTAAGACGCTCTCCAGGAACCGCGTTCCCACCGTCAGGTATGCATGATCCCCATGACTTGAAGCGAGCCTCTACCTTGGGCCTCAGGACATCAAGCATTCTCTTCATGGAATTTAGCAGAATACCAAGCTGAAAAAAGTCACAATTACTTAGATAACAGAAATTGGATGCGTGACAAAAAAAGAAAAAAAGACCGCTACCCTTTTCCTTTCTTTTGTCTCTCTTCTTTCTCTCGTTTTGGGAATAGTCTTTTGCAGAAAGGGAAAAGAGAGCCAGAAAAGAGAACAAAAGCTAAATCAAAAGCACCTAGGTAACACCCTGCCATTAACTAAAAAAGGAAAGAGAAGAAGAAAATTAGCTTACCTCATCAGGGACTGTATAGGAGCATACGGATCGCTTGGTTAATTTCTTAACATAATTGAAACCAAATTTCTTTGGAGCCAAATTATCCTTTAGAGGTGCTAGCACATCTGCGTACTGCTTGTCCAAGGCTTCCACTATGGCCTTCTCAATGTCAGCAACGGCCTTTTAGATGAAGCACAACCCACGTTAGAAAAGTTCAGAGAAACCAGGAAAAGGAAAGAAATATAAATGGTATCATTAGTCAGATAGACATGCATAAACAGAAACAAATAAATCGAAAACATAAGTAAGCATTCATAGATTCAAGCAAAACAGCTGCAGACATTATATACAAGGTCAATGAAGCTACGTTACTATTCTTGTCCTTGTACACTTAACCTCCATTACCTTTGCTCTGTCCCTAAGGCCACAGGAATTAACCACAATTTTTAATCCTAAGAGTACGAATTTATACACAAGCCAACTCATTTTCCTCACCAAATCAAACAATTACACAACTCTGGTTAAGTGATAGTCACATTATAGAACCCAAATATGGGGTACTCAGCACTGCTTGCTAAAGTTCAACCTACATAAACAATGTGGCTGATCATTTTTCTTCCTTTTCTGAAACTGACTTGACTAAACAAAGAACATAATCTCAGCAATATCTCTTCATGTTTCAGACTCTTCATTTTTGCATATACATCATAGAAATCATTTCATAGTTAAATAGAAGAACATCAAGGATAACACCTGAAGTGTTGAAAATAAAACCTAAATATAAATGTTTTACTTGGTAGAGGAGGTTAAAATAGCGCCCCACCTGGTGAGGTGAAACCTTTATGCTTTCCAATTAACAATTGTATAAAATGGAAATCAAAGACAAAACAATCATCTGCACATACCGATTCCAGCACAAAGACATATTCAGGCCATCGGCAAATAATGACTTCATAGTCATTCAAAGTCTCTCTTAGACGATCATACATCCCATCAACGAATGGAGTAGTAGAATGTTGTGTTCGGACTCCTGACCATTTTACCTACAATAAAATAACTATCGCATATTATTTCACATAACTCTTAAAATAAGTCTCGTTCAGATATATGGTATGTCCTTTAAGTCCAGTGCTATCTTGTTTTCTAGCAAGTATATTGATGAATGACACTTGATTATTGAGCGTGACAAAGCTTCAGTTACTGAAACATTTGCACTTCCCATGATGCAGAAACCGCAAACCAAGACTGTTATCGAGATCTTTGGAAATACTTGCAAGAATCAAACATTCAATAACTAACATCTGATTGAGAATATACCTTGTCTAGTTTACAAGATTCAAGCAATGAATGGCGCTTATCTTGTATCCAAAGCATAATATACAGATGAAACAACTCCTTTGCATCAACTCCTCCTTTCACAGGACTGTTAAAGAATTAGAGAGTGGGGAAACACTAAAATGAAACATGTACGATAGATAAATTAAGGAGAGTGCTTACCTAATGCTCCAGCTGGCAAGATCTCTCTGAAAATCAGAAGTCGCAATAACAAGTTCTGTTACAGGAGGTGAAGGACCAGTTGGGGGCTGTGCAAGCAGGAAAGCTCGCAATCTATTGCAAAGTTCCAAACTGTATATTGATGAAGACAATTCTGGGAGGGCTATAAAACTGCAGGAAAAGGACTTAACCATCAGAAAAACTAAGCACAAAACATGCGAAGGCAAGAGAAATGACTTGGAAACAATAAAGTACTAATGACGTGCACCAAGTTTAGACAAAGTGACAAAACTCTGTTGCACATCAGAGCTTCCTACAGAAAACTAGCAGGCGTGTATCCTGCTCACTAGATACAATCCATGTGCAATAAATATATTAGAACTTATTTGGATTGCAAGAAATTAGAAGTGAACAGGGATTTTATACTTCTATTTGAAATATTGAAATGCCGATTCAACTAAGTTTCTAACACAGAACTATAATAGAGAATAGCACCTATGCTAAAGCATCTTTATCTACTATATGCAAAACACTGTATATGCTGCACTTGTGTGTGTGAGAGAGAGATGCATACAGAGCTGGCAGTATAACACATGCTCGGAAGAATCTAAAATATGAAATGTCACTCAAACATACCTGGGAAGTATATGCTGATTGTGAATTTCAATGTCCTTGTGTATCTCATTTTTTAGGTTCATACAAAGGGAAGCCATCTTTTGATAAGCAGTGGACATTGCAATGGAGTCCATTAGAAACCCTTCATTATTGTTTGCTACAAATTCGTCTGTCTCAGTTAAGTGCCTTCTTGACCTTTTTCTGGCAGCAGTCTGGAGAAGACATCAGCATTCAACATACAAAGTAACAAAAGCAGGTTAGAACATTGAATTTTATACTACCATACCTGTAAATATTGGGTTAATTTTGTTTGTGCCTCAGGAGTCAATACGTCATGGAGGAGAGTGTATAACTTCACAGCAGGGTCTAATGCAGGTGCTGCAATTCCGGTTGCAGGTTTGAAAACATCCATTATACCAGAATGTGATGATTCATCTAAAGACTTATAATTCTCAAACACAAGAGCCAGAATCTGTTCAATTTGATCCTTGATTTCTCCCAATATCCGGTTCTGGTGAAGCCAAACATAACGATATGAGATAAAATAATACTGACACTGATAATCATCATTTTGAACTATGTAAAACAGGAAACTGTAAATTTCACCTCTTGATGACTCAACGAGCTCTTACTATTGCCCTTCATTATTACAGGCATTAACAAGTCATGTACCAAGGTCAGGCAGTCAGCAGTTGGAGTGGCTACATCCATGATATAGGATAAATACCTATCAACACGACATATTTTAGATAATTGGGGAAACTGACTGATAAAGAGAATTAGCCATTAGTAGCTGCATGCCTTGATCCTAAACCTGATTTATGTGTGGTTTCTGATGAATCAAACATGGGCATTGCTCTCCATGAACCCAACAGTTAAAGCCAGGTCTACAGGATGCAAAATTGAGCTGGGATAATTAAAGATGAATAACCCAAGTAGAATATCTCTCATTACCTCAGCTTGGTATAGACTTCAGAAACCCCATAATATGAGGCAAATTCATTGAGAAGCCATTTCCATGACCCATATAACAGCAAGTTTCTTTGTTGAAATTGCTGAATCTTCATAGCAACTTCTAAAACAAGGTCATATGCGACCGTTTCAGCCACAGAGCCACACTAAGATAATGAAATAGGAGTCAATATCATGAATTTCATTATCAATTAAAGAATTAGCTTCCATACTCATATCATGAAAAGTAAAATCCTCGACCTAGTCCATTAAAATTAATAACACTGTAATTAGTAGAGATTAATTCTGTCATTCTACTTATTGTCCTTAGGTTCCAAAATGTTTCAATGCTCAATTATAATCATCTGGTCATCCAACTTATATCAGGTACATTAAGTAATTAATTATTTTCCATTGCAACAACCCAACTCAATCCATTACAACACCATAGCTCATGGAATCAAGAAGTTACATCCTGTGTAGCTCACCTTGAGATTACAATCATCTGAACTTGTTGCGTAATTAATATAGAGCTGTAGTTTTCCAACGAGCTCATGTTCTGGCTCTCGATAAATGGACCACCATCGCAGCTTATCAACCTGCATCCAATTCAATTGAGCCTTCAAACAGATAAAATGGAGTTGCCGGAGTGATTTTATCAATGGTTATAGTTTATTACCGAATCTTCGATGACGGCGGCAAGTTGAGCAACAACACGCCCAAAATGTTCCCCTTTTGAATCTTGGATTTCAACAATTAGATCATCCCCTATACTATCTGGAAAGCTGTAGAGTTGTCAATGATATGCACTAGAAGGTTCGGTTAATTAATTGATTTCACTAATGGCCAGTTTGTACATACAAAACATGGGTTTCACCAGATCCAGGTTGCATCCGAATGGCATCTTCTTCTGTTGAACTTTTCAATCTCAACAAACAAGAATATATTTCTGATAACAACCGTGAAATTTACACTTCATTAGAGCGTGATATGAAAGTTCATATAAAAGCTATTTAACAGAGTTATGCTATCAATTGATGAATAGAAGCACCAGTTTAATATTTGTTGACATAATATAGACCAAAGCTTATGATTGATCAAAGTTTCAGTTAATAAGAATGTTTATTTATGACAAGCAGTACAAGAAATATGAATTTGCGGTCAAAAAATCACGCAAAGAATTATGTTTCTTATGTCAATCAAGTGCTCAAAGCTAGTTAAATGACTAGAATTTAAGTTTGAAGAGTTCATACCTTGCACAACCTCGTAAGATGAAGAACTGTTTCGTAGGCTTGTTACCCCAGTTTTGAGAAGTCCAGATACTTGTTTTAGATACTGAGTGCTGGCATGTACATATGCCAAGCTTTGACGTGAAAAAGAACCATGTGCAGGTCGACAAGGTGCAACCCGGATTTTCCGCAGAGCTTTCCAACCGCGAGAAACAGATGAGTGCAGCTTGAAGAAACGATATCGTACCAATGCCATTTTAATCTTTGGTGCCCTCAGACTCAAAGATGACATATTACAGCCAGTAGGAGGATCAAGAACTGTTTTCACTTTCCGTACTAAAAATAAAATAGAGAAATTTAATACAATTACTTTTTATTATGAAGATTTCAAAGCCAGCATAATGGTAGAGGGTTACCTTGCACCTTCATCTTCCCCGCAACCTTTTTGGGTTTTGGAGCAGTTAGTTCATTGCCTTGCTCAGATGATCGTTTCTCCAAAAGTTCATCTTCTGATTGCAATAACACATGCTGGACACTGGTGTTCAAGTAAAAAGAGCCTAAATGACTTAGTGGAACATCTTTTGCATATACTTTGAAATCATGGTTCTTAAATACTCAGGGAACAAATAAAGTATGTGTCGATAGCCATATCTCCATAAGGTAATGAAGTAGGCAGTTTATGATAAATTTAGTTTGTATTGGAAGCCTGACCCCATCAAAAGACTGCAAACATAGAACTCACCCAAATGCTTCTCTCAGCAGAGCACATTCATTTTCCAGGAACATAGGAGCCTCCATGCAACCCTTTGCCCAAGCCTGAAGGCAAAGGCGCACACATCCATCATAAGCAATCACAGCATGCCATGGCCCTAATGCACTGCATTTGATTTAATTAGCACATTCAGTCAATGTTGCAGGTGGAAATTTTTTAGGTTATAGAATCTTGAGGGCTTACAGTTGTGGCGTGGAAATGCTTACCTGGCATGAAAGGTAGGGAGTCGAGCTGGATTTGCACCGAATGATGCTGATTTAGGTGGCTCTGCACTAGCAGCAGTTCTGCAAGCAGTAAATATAGAAAGCAGTTCATTAAAACTATGCCTAAATACTCAATTCTGTGAGCTGCCAGTATGTAGTTAATATTATGTATCAGGCAGAGTTAACATTTCCAAGACTCCAACCAAGAAGAGGAGTTGCAAATGATGCAAACCTTACAAAATGAGCAGGATTCTCGCTTGCCGTGTCATTCTTTTGTTCATTTCCAGGCACACTTTTGACTCTATCTAAATCCTTGTTGGCAGAGAAATCACGTGAATATGGAGTTTCTGCAGTTTTAGACACTTCAGATGCTAGTTCAGGACTTTCTTTAATCGCCTGAGCATGACAAGAAAATGGAGGTGCACTGGGAACATCCTCGTCATGAGAAAATTTCTGATTCTGTATATTTCTGGAATGCAAAACCTGTAAAATAAATAATTAAATTAAAAAGCATACAACAGCATAACAATCCAAACATAAGCAAGCATCAACCAGGTGAGCTGCCTGAGATACTCTAAAAAATGATCCCTCAGCTTGGAAGCAGACTCGTGCGAGCATAACAAGCATTAATAGCAATTATATTAAAATGTCAATCTAATTGGTGCCCTGATGGGTCAGGCACAATAAAATTGTGACAGTGATACAACTACTGCACACCATCCGCATTAGGAAACTATTATAGGCTTACAAGTGCAAGCATGTATTATAACTAAAACAAACCTTTGCAGGAAGGCTCTCCACATTGGCTCGAGAAGGAACACTTGAAGCATAATCCTCTGAATCACGCAGCTTACTCCTCGGCAAAGAACCATTAACACTTGAAACTTGCGTGGTAGAGAATTCCGAGCTGGAAGCTGATTCTGATTCATCCTCCATATCTTCCGGATAAACATTCCTCCCAACTGCATACCTTCCGTTAACCCTCCCCAATCTCTCATCCAAATTTCCACGAATCCCCGTCATCGTCTCCACGGACGAACTAACATCAGAATACACATAATCACTGGCATAAAGTGAGCTCCTCTGACCCACATTCCCACCGTATCTTGGTGCCATTGTGGTTGAATTGCGGATTCTCTCGTCCTGTGGAGAGGAATCAAGTGAGTAACGTCCACCATATACATCATCTTCGTCAGATTCAGTTGTAATGTCATTTTCTGAAGCGGACCCACTGTCGTCCACGTCATTCGGTATGGTTCGGGACACCGGGATCGCCGTCGGTGGAAGGTGGCCGCTTCTGAACTTGGCCGGTGGAGGCAAAACAAATCCGCGGCTGTTCCTAATGTTGGTTATTAGATCAGCTCTAGGCCTTAAACTTGAACTTGAAAGCGCATCTTCCTTCTGGTTCTGCACACCAATAACAATAACAAAATTAACTCACAAACACCACGCCACAACCAAATCTCAGTAAAACAACAACTTCTTCTCCAATATTTCACATACACAAAAAAAAAATCTATAAACCAAAGAATTAGGGAAGGACATTCCACCTCTCGAACCCAACGAACTGCATTGCTATCTAGACCTTCAGTGAACATATTGCTATTTCACCTAACGAAAAAAAGAAAGAAGACAGAGAGACACAGTCAGTTTACAACAGAAACCTCAAACTGAACATTCTTATACAATGCCAGCGAAACAGCAACTTACATAAGACTCTAAGACCAGTGTCGGTCTTAACCACCAAGCTCACTTTAAAGACAGAGGGAGAGCGCGAGACGAACTTAGAAATTGAATTATTGAAAGGGTTTGCTTCGCTTGTAAGCCTTTTCCTTTCTTGGCTGTGGCTCAGCTAACAGCTATGGAAATGGAGGGACTTTGCATTATTTTCCGTTGTATTTATTTATTGCCTGCCATTAAACACTAAATTCCAGTTTAAGCACATCTTAATACTTCATTTTAATTAATGGTAATCTAAAATTGTCCGAAAATAAAGGACACGTTGCGAGGTAGTGGGCATTGAGGGGGTGTTAGTGTAACGGACAAGGTTACGTGGCAGAGGTACTTTGGGTTCTCTTTTTAAAAAACATTAAGAAGTCGAACGTTGTAAGTGGGGCACACTTCCAGCAATAGAATCACATGGTTATGGAGTTGTGTGGGTCCCACGCAACAAACGGCCTTGGTTTTTGATCCCTCCTTAACCATTCGATTTGTCGTTAGGTTTTGGGTCGTTGGTTTGGTTATTTCGTGACTGAAACTGCATGCGCAGCGATGCCTCTCATTGGCCGCCTTAATCATTTACCAATTAAAAATTAAAATACACGGCCACTGTGGTGAGCAATTTTTGAGGTTCTTGTCAATAAAAAGGGCATTAGGGTTATCATTAGGCGTTTGAATATTTGGAGAATGGAGGGATTCTATCTATTCTCTAAAGTTGGCCGTTACACCATTGTCACGTGCAGTTTGATTGGATTAGCCAAGAAGACGACAGCTTGTCCCCGAGACCCCCCATCGAAACAAAGACAATGGATCTAATAAAAAGGAATATAAGCTTTAATTTGAATCGGGGTATCTTTAAAGATGATATGATAAAGAGTTAAGTTACACTAATCAATTTTTTAAAATATAATTTAAATTCAATTTAAAATTTATTTCAATTTGAATAGCATATTTTTAATTTGAGGTCTACTGACTTAAATTGTTAGAAAATATTTAAAAATCAAAATAATATAATTTAAGTTAGGATTAAAATTCAAAAATTAATTAAATTTAATTTAATATTTTTCAATATTAATTTTTAGAATACCGTTCCATACCAATCAGTATAAAAAAACCAAATTCTGGTATCGGTTAGTATCAGTTATAATAATAAATTTTAAATTTTAAAATAATAATTACTTATACATAAAAAAGAATATGATAAATTTGTCTATAATTTATTTAACAAATAATAATAATACAAATAAAATTTTTATTTCATTAAACTTTTACAGAGTGATTATATATTACATAACTAAATATATTAGTTTAATACAATTATATTTTATATTTTTATATTGATAATTTTTATATTTTTAATATATAAATATGAGAAATATTATAATAAATTTTAAAATATGTAAATATAATATTTGAAATTAAATTTATTTTAATTTAAAAAATGAAAATAGTATTAATAAAAATAAATAAATTTTTGTAACACTTCATACAGGGAATCTACATGCAAAACCTACAACCACCCACATACATGTTGTACATAGATTCATGGTATACATTTCTAGTCATTTATAGAGATTGCCATCACACATTTGTTTATTCACTGATATCCATATACATGCTACAAAATTTTATATCACTTAACATTATCATTTAAAAGTAGTATTACATCCTTACATTCATATGATAATCCAAAAGAAACGTTACAATCATCTTTAACAAAAAAGATACATTCCAAAAGAACGTTTACTTCTAGCAGTTGGCTTGGGTCCTTGCAAATAATCCTTGTGTCTCACTCCTATTACTTGAACCTACACGAATTAACACTTATGCTAAGCTTGAAAACTTAGTGGAAAAACACTTAATTTGGATGACTACTCACAACAGTTATTCACTAAGCACATACACATTCATGAATATCATAAACTCATATAAATATTAATGGCATAATTAATCAAGGTATATATTGCAAACATGCTTCAATATCTTATTCATATACTATAAATGCACGTTTATAAGCCAAATATTGATAGTCAATGCTTGTGAATACAAATTATTCATGTTGTCATATTGTATCTGTTATTTATAATTGTTTAATTTACTTTTTTGTGTTAAGCTCTCACATTTTTTTGGGTGTGGATAATGAAAATTGTGGATATCTGAGGATATCAAACTATAAATACCTGAAAGTATCGAACTGTAGATGCTTGTGTCAAACTGTAATAGCTGTACTGTAACTCTATAGACATGCCTATCTATTTATCACCAAGAAAATTAAGCAGACATTGTAACATTTTCCTTTAATCGTTTGTCAATTTCATAATTAATATATTGACAAAACATATGATATTCATTTGAAATCATAAAATCTGTATTTAAGTTCACACATATAAGTCATAACTTACCACCTTTAGAATAGTATACAAATCACATGTACTCGTATGATTTATTTCATATTTGTTTTGTTCAATTGCATTTCTCTATGTACATTCACATACTTTCAGTATATAAATTCCTATACATCATTTATTATGAAACATGTTAAATTGTACTTAATTATCTACACAAAATTTTTATGTAAACTTGTATAGTCATACTACACACATATAAGCATCAAACATGCATATGAATCATCTATATACATGTTAATTTCCTTTAACATGGATTATGTTCAATCTTAAATTTCTATGTTAAATCACTCAATACACATATGGGAAGTCGTATTTCACTTATTTCTAGGTGCTTGCAAATTTTCATTAACATTCGAAAAGGTTCGGATATGATTGGTTAAAAATCGGAAGCAAGAAACTCAAAATATTGCATTTTGGGTTAAGCATATGATGAGTCTAAAAACGGGCAAACAAATCAATCTGAAAGCAAATCACATGACATTTTCCACTTGTTTTGTGATTTTTACATAGCAAAAATTCAACTTAAGCTTTAAGGTCTTCTAAACATTTGTTCCCTTATGTCTCTAGTTTCCATAACATCAAATATCAAGCCATTTGGAATTCTAAATCATGAAAGATGCACCAAACATCACAAGCTACTCCAATATAGGGGTAACATTAGGTCACCATTTTCAATCTCAATTTCGAATGTCATGCAACCAGAATTAGATTCAGGTCTCTCATAAAGATTTTTATAGCTATATCTTAAGTTTCATCTCCATTTGGAATAACCCAATTTGGAGGTTTGTAAGCCAAGTTATGGCTAAAATAATGAGATTAGTTAAAGTGAACCGAAAACAGAATTCCACTAAATATTACTCTCTTGTTATATTCAACCAATTCCATGTAAAGTAATACCAAGACACCATTCTAGCAACAATTACATGTATAAATCAATTTTTGTACACAATTAAACATGCAAAAATAGAAATCAAACTAAGTGTAGTCCCAAACATTAAAATTGGCCAACTAGCTCTTCTAATGCTCTTCCTTCTCTTCCCCTTTAGCTTTGCTTGATTCACTAACTAGAAACAACACAAATACATATATCAATCCAATTCCAATATGATAATTCCAGATCTTTATGTGCAAAGCAAGAAAAGATGAAGATGAGAAAAACCATTAACTTTTACCTTGATTTCTACCTAGGATTTGCTTGATTCATTATGAAAAAATGATGTGATTTAGAAGATGAAATGAAGAGGAAATGAGAAGAGAAAAATAAGGAGTTAAAATCCCCAAAATGTCATCCCTCACTCTTCTCTTATATACCCATTTAATGCACTTTTTAGACTTTCTCACATGTTTCAATCCTATTGGACCATGACTTTGTTTGGTGAACCACCAATCAACTAAATTGATTGGTTCTCATGAGCTGTTTGACTTTTCAAATAGCCGTGAAAGATGTTTGGTGGATGGCTTTTTCACTAGCTTATTTAACAGAAGCAGCTATTGATGGTAGGAGTGTTTTCATTAATCAACTAACATTTTAAGTATTAAAAGTCCAATATACCCTTTATGTAATAACAGGTTAAAAATATTTGTAATTTTTTTGTAAAATTTAATTTTTGTTCTATTTTTATTATTGTCAAAATTTTAATTTTTGTAAAATTAAATATTTAATCGTGACCTTATAATTTTTTTAAGTTATGTTTTTATAAGTCATTTTAAATTTATTAAATAATAAAATTCATACATACTATATGAAAAATAATAATATAAAGTAGCTCGCTATATCATTCATATTAATAGAAAAATTAACGTTAGATTATTATTATTATTATTATTATTATTAGCATTAGTATTGTTGTTGTTGTTGTTATCAACATCATCATCATCATCATCATCATTATTATTATATATTCTATGTTTTTTATTAGAGTTATAAACTTAATTTTTGTAGAATTAAATATCTAAAATATAAATTTCTATAAGAATATTCAATGAAATACTAAAATATATAATATTCATACCCTTATAATTTTTTTAAAGTCATGTCCTCATAAGTCATTTTACACATAAACAGCTATTATTAAACAACTAATTTTACCAAACATCAAATGACAAACAGCTAATATAATCCGCTGATCAAATCAGCTGATAGAATCAGTTATCAGCTAACAGCTAATGCAATCAGTTGATTGCCAAACAGGGCCCATATGTTGGCTTACACAAAATTGCACATTTGGTCCTCCTTCTTCCTTTAGTTCTCACATCGGTATATAATATTCTTAATTGATTTCATTATAGTTCATATTTCACATATAATTATTAATGTCCTTGTCGAAATAAACAAATTACCAATTTACACTTTTTTTAATTAATTACTATTATATCCCTTACTATACTTAGATGTAGTTAATTCTTTATGTTCACTTCTTAATACACCTTAGACATACTATAATGTATCTAGAGTATATGTTTGGGCCTTATATTTTTGTACATCAAATTTATATTATTATGATTTCTTAAGATATGACTAAAGTAAAATAAAAATTATATATATAGGAGATTATTTTGTAATTTTATAAAAATTAAAAATTATTTTATAATTTTTTAAAAATATTCAAAATAATACCTAGTATTGACTTGTACTGAAATTATACCATATCAAAACTAAATTCAATATTAAATTTAGTACGTTATTGATATTCTTAATATCTTTATCCAAAAGATAATCGAATTTTCTTCAAGCTGATGAATCTAAATAAGGACAAATGTGCAGGATTAATAAAGTTTATTTTTATATCATTTTATAAATTATAAAAAATTACTTATTGGACTTGAAATAAAATATAAAATGATATTAAAAATATGTTTTATAAAATACCTTAGTTTTTATCAATTAATTCAATGTATTAATTGATTTTAATTTTATAAAAAATAGTATTTATAAATTTTATTGATGTATAAAAATTTTAATATTATAAAAATCATCAAACTTTAAAATTTAAAAATTTTCTCCGAATTTGAAAAAATTAATTGTCGTCACCATGACTAATATGTCATCTCAATTGACAGCAATGACTAATAACCCGTCACCCACTTTAGTGAAGATGTCATCTTTATTGAAAACCCAAATTGAAAAGTAATCACACACTCGTGAATTATAGAAGTATTTGAAGAAAGTGAAATGTAATCAATTAATAAATATAACGATTGAGATACATGAAGAAGCAGCGTTGATAAGCACCGACCGCCGTCACAAAATACAGAGAGAAAAAGTAAACTTTAATATATTCTATAAAAATAATAAAAATGAAACCGCAATTATCTTGTTCCCTTGGCCTTCTTTGACACTGTTTGGTGGGTAACCAACAGGTTTCATTAACTATTTAGCAGAAATATTTGGTAAAATTAGCTATTTATTAGAGATATTTGATAAAATTAGTTGTTTAGTGTTAACCGTTTATATGTAAAATGACTTATGAGTACACAACTTTAAAAAAAATCATAAAGGTATGGATATTATATATCTTAGTATTTTGTTGAATATTCTTATAAGAATTTTTAGATTTTAGAAAAGTCAAGTTTACCTGTATTGTTTCATCATCTATGAAAAATTTATGCAACTCTTTCTATTTTTATTTTCATTTAAGGGCAACATTTTATTTCTAACCTATAACTACATAAAAGGTACAATTGTCTTTTAATAGTTAAAATTTTAGCTGATTGATGAAAGCGCTCCTGCTTATGAGCGTTTTCATATTTGGTTGCTTACGTTAAATCAGCTGTTCAAAAAGCTACTCACCAAACAGCTTTTATAGCTGTTT
This sequence comes from Erythroxylum guanchezii, assembly GCA_025629825.1. Lineage (NCBI taxonomy): Eukaryota > Viridiplantae > Streptophyta > Magnoliopsida > Malpighiales > Erythroxylaceae > Erythroxylum > Erythroxylum guanchezii. Next base: position 5,017,984 of record JAOTAX010000002.1, read on the forward strand.
GTAAAGTTAAACAGTTAAGACAACCAATCAATTAAAAAAATGGTTGATTGGTTGTCTTCCAAACGAAACCTTTATGTCAATAACAACAATAATATTTCAAGGGAAAGAAAAGTTTGAAGACTTGGGAAAGGTTGGTTAGCGTGTGGAAATAGTAATAGGAATGAAAATAAATATAGTGAAGAATGAGAATGGATATTATCATTATAATTATGATGGTTAGTTAAGAGGAAGGAATGATTACCATTACCATTGATAGTTATATTTTAATTAATTACAGTATTTTAATTTATGAATATTTATATTTTTATTTAGTTATATTAATTACAATATTTTAATTAATGAATAATTATATTTTATTTAGTTATATTTTAATTATTAATAATATTTTAATTAATTAATTACAATATTTTAATTAATGAATTAATTATATTTTAATTAATTATAATGTAATTAATTAATTAACTATATTTTAATTAATTAATTAATTGCAATATTTTAATTAATTATATTGTAATTAACTATATTTTAATTATATAATTAATTATAATGTAATTAATTATAATGTAATTAATTAATTATAATTAATTAGTTAATTTTATTTTAATTAATTAGTATTAAAAATATTTTTTTAAAAAAGTCACTACTAAATACTGAGTTTCATTTATCTACTAAATGAAGAGTATGGAGGAATCTCTAAAAGTGAGATATCAAACTATTATCTCTATAATGGTAATTAACAACTGACCACTCACTTTTCATTTCATACTCATTAACTCTTTCCAAAATCCATCAACCAAGCAACCACTTGATAAAAGCAGAAGCCACCCAGCGATTTCCTGAGAGACCAAATATATGTCTCCTTGTGTTCTATGTATAATAGCAATCTTATAATACTAGTTCTTTACTACCCCTAATTTATTATATAATTTGTGTTAAAAGGGTATAACTTTAGCACATTTATCTTCAGAAGCTCTTTTAAAAAAAATATTTGATCAAATAACGATGATGGACCTAAGTTCAACTTTCTTTTAACTTAATTGACCCAATTAAATTTATAAAAATTAAAAATATTTAATATTTAATAAAATAAATTCAATACATAAAAATAAACTCATCCTTAATAATAATAGTAACAAGTTATGTTATTCTTATATCTTGTTAGTTAAACGGAGACAGTTTGACCTGCCATTCCCTTTATATATAAGCTTATAAGTAGAGATGACATTTAGGTTTGGATCTCAAGATTAACGAGTTACGAGTTACGAGTTAAGTTGATCGAACCTTAAGACCTAATTGTTCAAATAATCGAGCCTCAAACTAGGCTCAAGTTTAGGCTTAAATTGCCCAAACCCGACAACAATAAAGAAAACAATGTCGTTTTGTCCTGAGACCTAAGCCAGTCTAAAGTGCAACAACTATATAAAAAAAAAGCACTGTCATTTTTTGCAAAAACCAACGACGAATCCCTTTTTTATTTTAAAAAACAAAATCAAATAAAGTCAAACTGAGCCTAGTACTTGACTTAACCTAGCACATTGTCACCCCTACTTGTAAGCAGGGGTAATAAATTAAATCTTACCTAATTTGAAACCATCAAGATTAAATTTCAACTTAAGTTTAGGGTAAACCTAAATAATTCAACCAGACTCTAGGACAAAACGATTTTAGTCTCCAGCCCGAATTTGACTGGATTTTGTACTAGACTCAGGCAGGGCTAGACCAAGTCATAAGTGCCCTGAGTCTGAACCGACTTAACTCGGCCCATTGTAATCCCCGCATGTATGGAAAATTGGAAATGCTGATAAATTTACCAAGCTCTATTTGGTCAAACGTCCCGACGTTTCAAAGAATACATAATGTGAAAATGATTCCCCGGATTCTATCTGAACCAACTCATCAAGTAGTTGGAATGCAGGCAATAGCTTTCTTTCTCTGCAAACCATTTCAAGTGAAAAAGCCCAGGTATCTGGTTCTGGCATGAAACCTGTTTTCAACAATCTAAACAAAGCCATAATTGCATCGTCTACGATTCCAGCTCTACAAAGCCGAACCAAAAGGTCATTTGAAGTAGCATGATGGGGCCAAAAGCCTCTTCCAAGCATCAAACATAGAAGTGCTATAGACTTCTCCAACTCGCCTTTTTGACACAAGAAATTCAACACAATTCTGTAGCTTGCTGAGTTTAGATAAACACCCTGATTAGGTAACTTCACAAGCATTTCAAGGGCCTCCTCAAACCTTTCTTCTCTGCATAACCCACCGAGAACAACATTGAAAGTAACAAGATCAGCTCTGCAATTAGCTCCTTTCATCTCTTTAAGCAGCTTCATTGCTTCGTCAATTTTGCCTGCTCTACAGTAGCCATTTATCAGTGCAGTATAGCCAACAGTATCAGGTCTCAAATCAACGCTTTTCAATTCATCAAAAATTTGTTTGGCATCCTCCAACCTTCCTTCCCTACAAAATCCATTCATTAGAGCCGTGTAATTGAACAGATTGGGTTCACATCCATTAGTTTTCATGAAATCCATTATCCTTCTTGCCCCGTTGACTTTCCCACCACGGCAAAAGCCATCAATCAAAATGTTATACGTGAGGACATCAGGCAAGATCTGATCTTTTGATATCATTTCCTCAAATAAATCCATTGCTTCTTTGAGTCTTCCACTTTCACAAAGACCAGCCAACAGCGTTGAGTAGGTAATCAAATTAGGATAAGAAATCTGAGATTTTTTCATCTCTTTCACAACCTCAAGGGCAGATCCAACATCCCCACTTTTGCAATGATGCTTAACTAAGATGTTGAAAATGCAGGTGTTTGGTTTCAATTTGAGATGCCTATTCGTGCACAACAAGAAATCAAGGGCCAAATCAACCTTCTTTGATTCAACCAAAAGATTAAGACATGTGCTGATAGCTTTAAGAGAGGGCTTCTCACGAGTAATTGGTTGAATCTTATGAAACATCTCAAGCACTTTGTCATGCAGATGGGACTTCGAAAAATGTTTCATGAGAATAAGAAATATGCTTTCATGGAATTTACAAGTTTCGTATGTCATTTGATGAAGCAATGCGTCGACAGCCTTGAATTTCTTGGCCTGAGCAAGCTTATGAAGCATAATTGAAAACGTGGCATGGTTATGATTAAAACCCTTTTGCTCCCCTACTCTGTTGAATATCTGTAAGGCGTGTTGTAGATCCTTCTCTCGTTTTATCAAGTTTATGGCAGACTCATGAGTGATAAATTTGGTTTTCCTTTGAGTTTCAACTGAGATTTTGGGTGGCTCATTCAATTCTCTAGAAGTTGCTTTTGAAAGCTGAAGCAGAGAAGACCGTGGAGATGAAGCTGAAGTGGTTGAAAAGGATGCACAGAATGAGGGATACTGGTGGTGAAAACCTCTTGCAGAACTCATGGAAAATAAACCATTGATGTTTAACTTCATCGACTGGAAATAACAGAAACCTGCTAATTTTATCATTAACAAAAATGTCACACAATTCAAGCAGAGCAGACCAAACTAATCAGTCACCAACTTTCAGTACAAAAAGCTACATTAACTGGAAAATAATCGAAGCAACGACTAAGTCTTAAAAATAAGAACTAACAAAAGAACACACCAAACCATAAAACTGAAGGGACATAAGCTCCAGCCAAGATCAGTCTTTTATGCAGAAAGACAATTAGATAACTCATATAGATACTAACATCACAACATTCAAGTAAAGAAACAGCAATGATAAGTATCCGGATTAATTCACCAACGATGAATCTAGCCCTCTGGCTGGTCACTGAAATGACAAGTCTCTATGCTTGGTCAATTAAAATATGAGAGATTCAGACAAAACATAGTCAAGTGGCAACAGTGAATGTGAAAAGAGGTACATTTTCAACATTCTTACTTGCATACTTCTGGCATCAATCATTATAAATAAGAACCTACTGCACAAACAGTATCTAATCAAAACAAGTGAGAAAATCAGAACAAACGTGAAGGACACTAATAAACCCAGAAGCAACACAAAAAAAGGAATCTGAGGGCAAACCAGAAAAAAAAAATCTGATTGAATTGCCAGTTACAATTAAAATTTGAAAACTCGAAACAAGCTGAAACCTCAGAACGCTTACTTCAAGGAAAGCTCTTGTCAAATGGAAAGAAATAACACGCGTTCACCAAGTTTACTCCTTGTCTTCTTCATAAATTATAGAGCTTCCTCAGACCCTGAGGTGTGCTTCGTTGCTAATGGAGACTCCGGTCTCCGGCGGAGGAACTGCTTAAAGCATCATTTTCTCATTGCTACGACAAGGCGCACCGTTTCGAGCTCTTATAATATTGGGCTTGGAGTTTCGGGTTATGGGTCGTATGATGGCCCAAAATAAACGGTCTTATTGAATAAAATTACTTATATAGCCCTCATCAGAAACAAAATTTTCATGTGTACCCCCTTCAGAAAACAAATAACGATGACGTGGAGATCAGATTAGGAGGAAAAGGCCCAAACAGACAAAAGCAACTCTCGCTCGCTCGCTCTTTCGTATTTTCTTTCTCTCAGACCAAACGCGACTGAGAAAAGGAAAGGAAATAGAAAATGGCGGCTACTGTAGCAGTCCCTGACAATCTCACCAGAGAACAGTACGTGTACTTAGCAAAGCTGGCGGAACAAGCCGAGCGATACGAAGAGATGGTTCAGATCATGCAGAAGCTGGTCGTGGGCTCCACTCCCGCTGCCGAACTCACCGTCGAAGAGCGCAACCTCCTCTCCGTCGCGTATAAGAACGTCATCGGCTCTCTTAGGGCGGCTTGGAGGATCGTGTCGTCGATCGAGCAGAAAGAAGAAGGTAGAAAGAACGAAGAGCATGTCACTCTGGTCAAGGAGTACAGATCTAAGATCGAGAGCGAGTTGTCGGAGGTTTGCGCGAGCATACTCAAGTTGTTGGACTCCAATCTGATACCGTCGGGTACAGTGGGTGAGTCGAATGTGTTTTATTTGAAGATGAAAGGTGATTATCATCGGTATCTGGCCGAGTTTAAGGTTGGCGATGAGAAAAAAGCTGCTGCTGAGGACACCATGTTGGCTTACAAGGCTGCTCAGGTAAGTATTTTAACTCTGTTTGGTTTCATCTTGTTATTGATGGAATTGGGGATTTTCAGTGAAAGATCTAATTTTTAGGGTTAACTTGAGGAATGAATTGAATTATGAGTCTGGTTGAATAGGTTAGGCCTAGGTTTGTTCTCTGTATTGATTAATTGGGAATCGTAATTTTTGAATTGGTATTGGCTAATAGGAGATGCTGAGTAAGACTTTGATTCTATTCGTAATCGCAAATGTTGTGTTCCTCTTTTTTCGTTATTTTATCTCTAATATCTTTTGTTTGTTATGTTTTTGCAATCTTGAAGGAAGTTGCCGGGGCAGAGCTTGCACCAACTCATCCCATAAAATTGGGATTGGCTCTCAACTTCTCTGTGTTCTACTATGAGATTCTCAATCAATCCGACAAGGCTTGCAGTATGGCTAAGGAAGTAAGACTTTGTTTATAGCTTCTTCGTGTTTACCTCCTCATTTGTGTCCAAATTGTTCTTATTGTGTTTTCTTGTCCTTTCCTATTCATTTCAAGAAAATCAAATTGTTCCTAGATTCAGATCTGGTTTTTGTTAACTGTTCATAGTGAATTAGTTTCAAAATGCAAGGTCCTTTTAACAGTTATTGATTTCTCCATCTGCATGTGCTTAGGGAATCTTGCTTCATGCTCGAAGTTCACAAATGCATATGATTAGTCAATACATGGGTTGTCTTTGTGAAGTTTTCTTCTAAGATTATGTCATATCAACAGAATTTCAGATTAGAAGTTTGGCCGGGTTGATTATTTCCTTGAAAATGAATTGCTGCCGGCTGATCCTTACTTTTGAATTGAGCACATGAAATTTAGGACTGCTGTAGAATTCCATACGTGAGAGTTTCTCAGGTGCAGAATATGCTGCTTTGCATACGCATATAAAAAATGATTGATTTTGAGGTTTGAATATTTGTAACAGTCTAGATGCTCCATTCTGGAGTTGCACTTCTTCTTGTTGTTGTTGTACACCCACCTTGAGCTATCATGTTATTTGGGGTTGATGAATCTTTTATACGGGCATTTGACGATGTCATTTTGGGTTTGATCAATCTTTTGTACAGGCATTTGAGGAAGCCATTGCAGAGCTCGACGCTTTGGGAGAAGAATCATACAAAGACAGCACCCTAATCATGCAATTACTGAGGGACAACCTTACTCTTTGGACTTCAGATGTTCAGGTTATTCTATATCTCCCTAATATTTGGTCAAAGATGATTTCTGCCAGAAATTTCAGGTTAGAACCTTTATTTGGTCTAACCTAACCTCCTTGCACTCTTGCAGGACCAGTTAGATGAGCCATAGAAAGCATGATAACCTGGACAGGTCCTAGACATTTGGAGGAGGTGGACTTGGAACGTAGTTCCTTGGTCCTGACAAAAAATGTGTTAATTTAAAGAACTGGAATAAATGTATGTTTTGCTGTTTGGACTAAGATTGCTTTTTCAATTTGAAGTGTACTGAAAAGGTTAGCATTCCATGTGGCTTAGAATGCCTTCCAATTTTTTTAGCAAATGCGATATCTTTTGAGCCCGGCCTAATCTTTGTTCTCATAGTTCGAATTAGAAGATGTCATTTTAATATTACCAACTTGATATCGTTAATTTGGCATAATTCACTAAAATATCGTTACTTTGGCATAATTCACTAAAATATCGTTTTGTTGAATAATCACTGTCAATGACCCCAACCTCCAAACCCGATGATTACCGAAATCCAATTAACCCCAATCTAACCCGTTGAATTTGGATAAACCAGCTTAGATCCATTTTGCTGAAGCTATTGCTGACAATAGGAAGCATGGTTTCATGAACATCTCATATTAACAATTGAAACACGGCCAATTATGGTGGACATAATTAGCTATTGCCAAGTCAGAGATGACTAAGAGCATATGCAAAGGATCTAAGAGGCTGAAGGGCAGCGGAAAGAACTACGATAAACCCAGAATCGACAAATCTTTTATTTGGAAAGAGGAAGAAAATTACAAAGAAGTGCATAGTAAACACACAACCATCATTATCTTATATTTAAAGAGACATTCACTCATATTCACTTACAGTAATTTAAAGCCAGATTATAGACATGGACATGCCAGCTTCACCTCTATATAACATGACAATGATAAAGATGCCATCTGCATACGCCAACTCGAGTACCAATATCGATGATTTTGTCCTCAAATTTTCGCAACTTGATTGTGCAGTCAATCCCTTGTGCTACTTTTGAGCCATTCCAGATATGGAATGCTGCCCCCGGTAATGGGCAAAGAAATAACTTCTGGTACACTGAACAGAAAAACAGGAAATATAAATGGAACTTGGTAAATAACTTCTGATGCAATGAGCAGAAAGACAGGAAATATAAATGGAACATGGTAAATTCAAGAGCATATACACTATTAGACATGATGACAATGAGTTAAATTGCTCAAATCCTACAGGCAATTTTGATAACCCTTTTCACCCTTTGCAAGCAGAGCATCAAACTTTTAAAAAGAAAAACTAAACGGAATTTACGAAATGCAAATTGGCATGCTATTAGTGCTTACTCGTATTCATGATTTGCCTTTACATGTTCGGTCAGTGCTTCCAACAGAGATTGCCTAGTCTTGATTATGAGTAGTTCCTCGGAATCTGTTTCGATCTGCAACAACCCAGAGACAGAAGTAACTTACCTGGTGAAGAGTTTTGGTGAACTAACAATTATGATTACAAGATTCAAGATTCCTTTGCATGCATTCTTCAAAATTATTATATAGGATTTCAAATAATCTGGAGAGGAATCAAACCTCTCCTTGCCACTGGTACACTGATAGAATACCTGCATGGAAGAAACATGAAAGTCTCATCAGCAGTTAAGATTTTGTGCATGCATTGCAGATCTGGAAAAGAAAAACTAAAAAGATTACATTGCAAGAGGGAGTGGAGATGTTACAGTAAATAACTAAAATCTACCTGTAGAACAAATGACCAAAGCTGCATTGCAAGAGCCATATACACATCAATAATGAAAATTTTCATGGTGCATTTGATTAGCAGAAAGAATATCAATTTCTGGACCAGTAAAAACTATCTATAAACACCTGTGTTCTGTATGTTTTAAGAGCACAATTATCTCAAGATAAGCCACTTTTCCTTCATTTTGTTTATATCAAACAATCTTTGATTATTTGAAATCCTATATAAGGGTTTTTTAATACTTGGAACTTTATGTCGTCTTTGACCCAGTATGTCAGTATGTGGCATGTGTTAGAGAACTTGAAATTACCCGATTAAGCATCCCTTATATTTGATAGATGAGAATTTTGTTTATATCAACTTAATAGATTAAGCATCCCTTATATATACAAAAACAAGCAGATGCCAATTAAGTACAAACAGACTTTATACAAAATGATTTGCAATCTAAACTGTTAACATGACTAATGAAACGGTATAAAGCACATGCCTGGCACTATATTTACACATGCTGCTAATTTCTCTTTGATTATGCTATCTGCCAACTTTTTCCCTGCACGTAGTTGAAGATAAAGAGACAAATATATGAAACTATAAGCTTCAATACATTAAATCATTCAAAATGAAACGCACATCAAAATCCAAAACTTAAACAAAAATAAAAAGAATATACCTCAACTACGCAGGAAAAAAAAAGTCGAAATAACAGAAAAAAAGAAAGAATTTGGAAGTTAAGTCCAGAAAAGTGAAGTAGAAGAATGATTAAGGCTGTGTCCAAATCAAAATCCCTCTAAGGCACAAAAGTTTGAGGCAAAAGGAACAAGAATGCCCCTCTTTCTCTAGCACGTCGTTACTAGTAAGAACACCCCTCAATCAAAACATGTAAATTTGAAAAAGTGATCAAATTAAAGTTGTTTCAATCCTAAACAAAACAAAATTAATAAAGGTGTGCAAAATTATCCAAAAACAACTACTTGTTAAAAGAACAAGAATCGATTCCACAACAGACGGAGACATAGACACAAACCAGCTTCTCTGTTAGGGACAGTGACATAGACAACAATACTAGGTACAGTGTTGCCTTCCATTCTGACAGCCTCAGCTCGAGCTTGCGTATTATATTGCCTTTTCCTAGAATCACAAATGTTACCCAATCAGAAAATCAAATAAGAATAAGAAGTGAAGAAGAGAACAAGATTAGAGAGAGAGAATTTTGTTTACTTGAAGAGACGGAGAGAGAGAGAGGAACCCGTGGTGTGAAAAGAAGAGGAGAGACTAGAAAGGCCTACGCTCACCAGGCAAAACGCTCCGATTAGTGGCACACGTCGTCGTATCGTACTCGATGAGAGTGATGCCAACCGTGGTCTTGAGCATAGTCTCACTGCCAATGCCATTTTATGAGGCCGTTCGTTCGTTGCTTCGCGTCTACTTTATTCTTTTTAACTCCTGACAAGGCAAGCTTTTGAGTTCTATGTAACCGTCTTGATTCTGCCACGTGGACACTCTCGATCTTATGATCTTAGACTCTGTAAAAGGCCGACAAGAAAATATTTTGGGCTTTCACACTGGACCAATGTCGGGTCGGGTTTGATCATTAATTGGATCAACTTTTGTCAATCGCCATGGATTACTCATCCAACTTGTGGTTTCTGGTTGTTGGACTATAACTTAACCAATTACAAGGTTGTTGGATTGAAAAAAAAGTAACTACATATCCAATAATTAGTAGTTTGATTAATTATCTTATTTGATTATTAATGAAACTTACCAACTCATATATTTCTTCGTTAAAAAATCTTATAATGTTAAGATGCTCAAAACTAGAGATTTAGGAGTTTTGGTTCATTTACATCTTTAAGAACTAAAATTTTGCCTTTCAAAATGATGTCATTTTGTTTTTAGATCTCCAACAACTAGCTTCTATTTTATCATTTGTTAATGTGAAATTCACATGATAAACATCATGCCACTGTTTATCATGATTTCATACTATCATGTTATTTCATTCTTAAGAGTGAGAATAAGGAATATTTTATGGTTGTTTGACATATCCTCCTTTAAGTGAGTTTTTTTTGGACCGAATACTACACTCTTCTCTCCATTTTTGAGCCGAAAACACTCTTTTCTTTCAAGTCTTCATGCATTGAAACACCCTCCCATAAAATAGTTGTTAAGCTTATTAAAAGCATTGTAGGTGAACCATAAGGATTGCTACTTTCACAAGTTAGCAACCCTTCCGACCTTAGTGCGTTGTGACGAGATCAGTTTACTTCATCCATTTCAACCACGGCGAGTTGGAGAAGAAGGAGAAACCATAGTGAATCTCCATAAGAGAGGCAAAACATCAAGCATACAAGGAGATATTTTGCTGTGTTTCAAGTTAGTGTATCATTCTACTCTTCTAAGTGACATGCATAGGATCTTGTATGCTTATGAAATCATGAGATTTCTTGTTTGAGTTATGATCTAAAATCAATAGTTACTTTGTAGGCTACACTGTCGAATCAAGGGACTCTAGATTCTATTGCCCATCTCACACGACCAAAATCATAGAATTAGATAGGGCTGTCTATTTTGAAGATGAATTTGATTCAAGTCAAGGGTCAAGAGAAATTATATTCAGGGAAGAACATATTCTAATCTTTGTACCTGTCGCTTCCACTCCTACTGATGACCCTATCATTGAACATATTCTAGTAGAATCTCATGATGAACATCAGAATCAAGCACAAGATGAAGTCATTGATAATGCGTATGATGAAGTTGTTGTGAGGAGATCACAAAGAACATGCAGACCTGCCATTCCTGATGACTATATTGTCTATTTGTAGGAACATGAGTTTGATGTGAGAAACAGTACTAAACCAGTCAGTTATCAAGAAGCCATAACTAGTCCTCAATCTGCGTTGTGGATGAATGTAATGGAAAATGAGTGGAGTTTCATGTCACAAAATGGAGGTTGGGAGTTGGTTAAACTACCTAAAGGTTGCAAGCAAGTGGTTTACAAAATCAAACATGACTTAAGTGGACAAGTAAAAAGGTATAAAACTAGACTTATAGCTAAAGGTTATAGCCAAAGGGAAGGGATTGATTTCAAAAAAACCTTCTCCATTTCAAAAAAACCTTCTCCCAGTTTCTACCAAAGATTCACTTCAAATCATTATGACTATAGTTGCTCATTTTGATTTGTAACTCAATTAAATGGATGTGAGGGCCGCCTTCTTGAATAGTGATCTGTATGAAGATATTTATACGACTGAACCAGTCGATTTCGAGATGACTGGTAAAGAACACATAATTTACAAGCTCAAGAGGTCTATCTATGGGTTAAAACAAGCATCAAGGCAGGGGTATCTCAAGTTTGATATGGTTGTCACCGCAAATAGCTTCAAGGAGAATGTAGTTTATCAATGTACATATGTGAAGTTTAGTGGGAGTAGTTTCATTTTTATGGTATTGTACATTGATGACATTCTACTTGCTTCTAATGATACTGAATTACTGATCTATTATTTGAGACAAAACAACTGTTATCTAGCCATTTTGATATGAAGGATCTTGGTGAGGCCTCTTATGTACTTAGAATTCAGATTCTCCAAGATAGAGCTAATGAGATTCTTCGATTGTCTCAAAAGACTTACATTAATCGGATCTTGAAAAGATTCAATATGCATTCTTGGTCTCTTGGAAAGGCACCAATAGTGAAAGGTGACAAATTCTCAAAGGCCCAATGTCCATAAAATAATAAAGAGAGAGATGAAATGAAAATTGTTCCTTATGCGTCACTTGTAAGTAGTCTGATGTATGCTCAAGTATGCACACGCTCTGATATTACTTTTGTTGTAGGTGTGCTAGGAAGATACTTAAGTGATCTTAGAATTAGCCATTGGAAAGCAGCCAAGAAAGTCACGAGGTATCTTCAGGGTAAGAAGGATCATATGTTGACTTATCGGCGAACTGACACTCTTGATATAGTTGGGATTAGTGACGCCGAATATGCAGGATTCGTGGATGATAAAAAGTTCACTTCAGGCTACATCTATATGATGGCTGGAGGAGCTGTATTATGGAAAATTGTCAAACAGACACTCACATCGTCCTCTACAATGGAGGCAGAATATATGGCATATTATGAGGCAGCTTGTCAAGTAATATGGCTGCGGAATTTCATTTTAGCATTGGGTATTGTAGACTTTATTTCGATTCGGCTGAAATGGTATTGTGATAACTCCGCAGCTGTAGCTTTCTCTAAAAACACTAGAAGTACTTTTTACTCAAAGTATATTGATATAAAGTACTATTTTGTTAAAGAGAAAATTGATAAATCTCTCATTACTGTTGAGTATATGTTTACAACTAGCATGTTAGTAGATCCACTTACAAAAGGCTTACCTATATGTGTGTTTACAGAACACGTCTCCCGCATATGATTTTTAGGAGTCTAGCTTGATAACATTAGTGGGAGTTTGCTATTTTGTATTAAACATGTTAGTACTTTGTACGGATTGCTTATTACTTATATATATGAAAAATGCATAATGATATTTGCAGTAACTTCTTATTAATATTGATATATATATATATATATATATATATATATGTTGATGTATATATATAGTTTGACAAAATAACAGGTACAAAAGGAGACAAATGCATAGTCTCAGTTGTTGTACTGCATGCATGTTGTTTCAATGGTTATTGTTGTATTTGAATATCTCTTGGGCCTAATCATATGTAGTAAATATATCATGTCGATATGATATTGTATATGATTTATTTGACTGCCTTTGGATGATGGAGATTGGTATGGTGGTTTGATTATATTGTCTAAGTGTGAGAATGTTAGAACTATATAGACTAATATAATCAGAACATTAATTCTATATTCACAACTATTAATTAAATTGTCTAATGTATGTTTAATAACCATAATAGGATGATTGATAATTTACTAATTGTATTTGAGGCACATAGTAATACCCTAATAATTATAGGTTGACTCATTAAACCATAGTTCATCAAAATTATGAAATGGCACAATTAACCTCATTATATTCTTTAGGGAAGAACATGTTATAAATATAACATATGGCAAGAATGTGTGCTTTTTGTCGTAGATGTGTGTGGTGATAGTTCAAAAGAGTTTTCTACCATAAGCTCTCTCTTACACATAATTGTAGAGTATTGATAGGTAATGGTCTTTTGAATAGAGAAAATGAATCAAAACGTTATGCTCAACGTTAGAGGTATGTACAATCATTTTCTAATTATTGCTTTAAATAGAATGTACATCTTAGTATTATAGTTATTGCTTACTGCATTTAGAATAACATTGTATAGATAATGCCAAAAGAAGCAAATTAGAGAAGGAAGATGGCTTTGTCTTTGCTGCCAATGGTATAGGCGAAGCATTCAAGAAGAAAGTAAACAATATTGGAAGATCCCGGGAAGATTCAAAGAGTTGGATGGATGATGTGGATTTTGTACTAGGAAGAAAACCCGAACTCATGGTCGGAGTCGCAGCATCACCCAGTTTTCATTTGAAGTATGAAGGTGGAGGACTCGGCAGATTGAAAAAGATTGAACAAATCTCCATTGACGGTACAATATTTTTTCGTTTGGGTGCATCTTCGGACAAAGAAGTATCCCTAATCTCAAAATGGAAGCTTTTGCTCACTTTTACAACGAAGGGATCAAACTCAACGAATAAGGTACGAATGCATGGAATTTGTGATGATTGTGATGGACATAGGCTAGACCGAGAGTAAATATCAACTAATTCGTTCCAATCAATAGAATGGTGATGTTAGGCTGTTAGCTAATTCGGCTGACCAATGAATTGGTATTTGCCCAGTCTAATGTCAGGTAACTAATTATAGTCAGCGAGATGTTACATAACCTATGATGGCAAGGACTACATACTACTTCACTTCAGCTACTGCATTAGTACTTATCCTAATCTAATACTTGTTAATATGTTCCGACCATTCACATTCATCACCACACATCGAACACTAGCACAACATCTACCTTTTTAGGATCTTAAATCATATAATTCAATAATTCAACACACTCGATATACATATGAGGTATTCTAATATAAAAGTGTGTCCAAAAATAAATTTTTATAAATATATAATTCAACACACTCGATATACATATTAGGTAAAACTCATATAATTCACATAAACTCAATCCTCAAATTATTAATTTTTATAAATATATAATTATAGCGAATATACCAAGTTAGGTTTCCCACCATTTTATATAATAAGGCATTTAATTATATGCTTAAATAACAAAAAAACAAAACTTGAAAAGCACCGAATGACATATACTACCAACTATTGTACAAATGGTGGCTTAAATTCCATTTTTATGTACTTTAAAACTATCCAACCGATGTCCGTGAAAACTAATGATTTCTATTATAATTACCCTCCTTTTCCTTTTATTTTGCCTCTCAAATCCTTCTTGTTATTATTTCATTTTTTACGATTCATTTCTCCTAAAAATGAGGACTATTATTATTAAAACCGAATTTAAAAATAAATTTGGAACATACTAATTGATTAATGTGAGACACTAGTCCATCAAATGTTTCTTAATGCCTACACTAGTCTACTATAAGGTTTAATAGTCAACCAATAATCTCGAATTAGCTGCAAGTGTGTTCTTATGAATTTTAGAGAATCTCTTTTCTTCTTATGTCACCTCAACCGAAACCATGCTTAGTAACGATAACAAACTAAATCAACATAAATTTTCATCAAAAATTTCCTTTTTCCTTTATTGTTATTATAATAATTAATTAAATATACACCTTCTAAGTATTCAATATTAATATCCAACTTAATTAGCAAACATTAAAAATATTCTTTAGGTGTTAAATTTTATGAGATCTTAAATATCTTAAACTTAAATTTGGGGGTCTCACATACATTATATGAAAGGACATTAATTTGGCTTAGGTTCAAGTCTAATTCGACTCAAAATCAGTAAATAAAGCCTGAATTAACTAAGTTTCAAGTTAAATTCAAACTATAATTTTTTTTTTAAAAAATTAAGTTTCAAATTGAGAATATTCTCAAGCTTTACAATTCAATCCTACTCCAAAACCAACTAATTTAAAGTAATAAAACAACATAATTTTTAAAAAACTTATTCATTCTTCCAACAACTAGCTTTTGTTTCTCCCTTCCGTTGCCACGAGCCCTTAATTAACTTATAAATGTATTCACAACATGTTAGTTATTTATTATTGTTCATTCTAGCTAATAAAAAAGATGAACAATAATATAGTGACCGAAAATAAAAGAAGATACTACTTGGATTATAAGTATCTTATCATCAGGAAATTTTGTTGTGAATGACAATAAATATTAGGAATACAAAGTAGTCATGATTGTTGTAAGGTTTTCTTTTGCTCCAATGACCTGGACTTAGACTTGAAGTCTTTTAGATAAGGTGAGGTCATTTAACTCGATATTAAAATCAAGGGCTATAGTAAGAATGACGCTTCCATTATTAAGAGTTGTTAGCAAAAAACTAGTAAATGCATTTTGGTAAGTCGTGTAGGCAGTATCAAAAAAAGATGTCCTAATAGTGGTTGGAATTCTTTTTCTTCCATAGAGAGTAAAAACAAGTCGAATGGCTTTAACATAGAGATGAATATGATTTTGGTCTCTCCAAAGAGAGATGAGTTCTTTTGAATCTCTAATTTGACATATTTTTTTGCTATTATGGCCATTAAGTCACATTGTTCTAAATGAGAACTTTGGATGATCTCTTTTACCTTTGGATGATTTGTAATAAGGGTGGTTCAAATAATTTTAGTCCAAAAATAATTACGTGAATATATACTACAAGAAAAATGGGGTTTAGTGACTCAAATTACCGACAGAATGTGAAAGTTTTCCATCAGTAAGCTACGTTAGCGATGGAATTTACAGGCTGAATAAATCGTCAGAGAAATGGCCGTGGTAATAATTAGTGACGGCGTACATATTTTCTTTCGTTGCTATATTTAGCAATGGTAATTTCTGTGCTGTAGGTAAATTTAGTGACGGAGGATTTTTTTCAATCGATAAATTTAACGACAGAGAATGCTTTTCTATAAGTAACCTTACCTATGGATTCCCATTTTCGTCGGTAAATTCATGACTAATTTTACCAACGAGGCTTAGTTGTTTGTCGATAAATTCACTGCATTTTACTGATATATTTTAATTTTTTGTCGATAAGTTCACTGTATTTTATCAACGAATTTTGTTTTCCCATCGGTAAATTTACTAATATTGGTTTTTTAATATTTTCTCTGCATTTAACTTAATTTGATAATCTTATGATTAATGTATAATTTATACCATGGGTATGAATTTCGTACTGTACCGGACGGTATCGGTACGGGTAAAGCTGGTACTGGGGGAAAATTTTGGTGGGTACCGGCCGATACTGAAGATACCGTTTTTTTCCGGGTCATTCTGGTAAAAGTTCAAATTTTCAGGGACCATTTTGCAAAAAACAAAAATTTAACCCTAAAAAAATCTACCCCCCCCCCCCCTACTGCCTTGCGTGCTGCCGCCTCTCCCTCTCAGATTTCATCTCTCTTCGTCTTCTCTCTGTAGCCTCCTGTATCGCTGCCTGTCACCGTCGACGCTGCGTCGCCAGTCGCCACCTCAGCCTCCTCCTCCTCCTCTTCTTCTCCTCTGTTATGGTGTCGTGCGTGGTCTCTTTTCTCCTCCTCCTCTTCTCCTCCGCCCGAAGACATCGCCGCCTGTTGAACTCCACCGTCCACCGCACATCGCACCGTGACCAGCAGTTCCGCCGCCCCACCGGCCACCGATCCAGCAGTCACACTCATACCACTGAAGCTCGAAGGTTTTTTCTAGGTTTGTGACTTTATGTTTTCTCTTTTTTTTCATTTATCGTATTTTTCACTTGCTTTTCTACTTGATTTAACTTTTTATTATGTTGGATGGTGGATTTGTGAAAGTTGGATGATGATTTTGTGATTGTTATTGTTGACTGCCGATGGTTGTATTTCTGACTGCTGATGGTTGTACTTCTGTTGGTGTTGAATTGAAGTTGAAGCCTAGTTTCTGAATTCTGAATTGGTTGTATTTCTGCTGGTCTTGAGTTGAAAATTGAAGTTGAAATTAGCGGCCGTATGCTTGCTGTTGTGCTGACCTGAGTGGAAGGAAGTTGAAGTTGAAGTTGAAGTAGCTGCTCGAAGGGTTTGTCATTTGTGTTGTGAATCTTGTGATTGATGAAGAGTTGAACTTAATTGTGCTCTGCCGAAGGTGTATTGAGTATTAACTATTCAGCAATGTTGAAGAATTGAAGTTGAAATTACATTTCTGTATTTGTGATTTGGAAATTGACATTTGAAATTGGGTAGATTGGTTGGTATTCTGGTGTAGTAATATAGATATTAGATATAATATAGTTGTTGTTAATTGTGAAAAACTGAAAATTGAAAATTAAAGTACATTGTTTTGTAAGTTGTGTTTGGTATTGGATTTGGATTTTGGACAATTGTTATGAATTGAAAATTTTATGTTATTATTATAAATAATTATCTTGTTAGAAGTTTAAAAGCTAAATGTAATTGGCAATTGGTATATGTAAAACTAAAATATATAAATTATAAAATCAATTGTTATAATTAATAAAACATAATGCATATTAACTAAAATTAAAAATTTTAATTTTATATTAATTGTAGTTATTGTTTATATGTAAAATATTTAAAAATTATTGTTATTGACTTATTTCATATTAATCGTCATTATTATTTATTATTAAGATTTTTGAAAGCATGATTGATGTAAACAGTAAGCTAGTAAAGTATACAGTACAATCGTACAATATACCAATATGGACTATTTTGCAATTTTTAAAAATTTTAGGAATTATTTCATAAATTTAAAAAATTACCTGAAACGGTACCCGGTACGGACCTGTACCGGTACAGTTTCGTTCCAGAACCTAATCCGATATTGAGCCCGGTACGGTATTCATAACTTTGATTTATACAGTCATCAGTTATCTGTTGATAATATTTTGATTTATTTTTACATTTAATTTGTTAAAACAGAAAGTTGATTAATGATATAAAATAAAAGTTATTTTAATTGATAATAAAAAATAATTACAACAATAAGTATTTAATTCATACAAAATGACAAATAAGTTATTCATTTGGTGAATGCAGATGCTCTAAATGTTGCGATGAGGTATTGTTCTTTCCCTTCAACTCATCAATTTCATTACGGAGCTGGGTTATGTACTCCATTAACTGTTGCAACTGAGTTGCCAATGCTTGTACTGTGCTTCGAAGCTAATGGACTTCATTGGTTGCGAACCGCCTACTAAATGTTGCTGTACTAGATTTGGAGGATTGTGAATATCATATATTCGCAAATGAACCTAAATCAAAGATCCTTCCACGACGGTCCCTGCCACCCACTGCATGAAGATATGTTTGACTCTCATCAACATCTTCACACTGCTGAGATTGTCGTTAAATGCTTTCTTGTATTTAGTTCTATCAGAAGGCAATGTTATGCTAACAAATGATAATTATTAAGTATTAATACTAAAGCATAAGTTTTAAATACATTTAGTTCATTACATTTGGTGTTGACGAAGGTCACACAGTTATGCTTCTTAGTATGAATATGCAAAAATAGCTGACAGAGTGTAGGTTTCCTGCCCATATACTTTTCTTACATTAGAATAAAATGTTATAAGTGAATTACAATTTACAAAAATCTCAGCATAATTTTCCCTATTTTTATTATATTTACACCCTGTTGAACAAAGAAAGTAACTTAATAACACAGCCATATATGGCATCAGACATTTCTAACATTATCATTCTCCATAATACACATATTTTTATTCCGAAATTTACATATCAAATTAAATTAAAATACATCAAAGTAAAAAAATCAAAATATAAGTTTAAAGTATAGATACTTACAAGTCTCTTTGCATGCTCGAGATGGGCAATAAATCCTTCAGTGTGTATGGGAGGACTCTTTTCTCCCGGTCCCCCACGTCTGTTGGTAGCATTACACTCTGAAATGAACATTACCTCAAGTGATGTACAATATTGTTTCCAACGACTCTATATTTCTTCAGAAATATAAGGAGATCGTATATCATTCTTATGTATCGCATCAACAAAGTCTATATAACGTGTTCGAGCTCGTTTCTCCCATACTCTACAAATAACCTCGTCACATTCATAATCCCAAAATATTCTTTCTAAAAAAAGAAAAAACATACGATAAGTACTTATAACCTACAACGTTTATCTAATTAATTTATAAAAATTAATTACAAAAAATATTTTTGTTGTACCTCAAACTCTTGATAATAAAAATCTTTTGTCGCCTGAGAGATATTCTTCCATATATAACCCTCAAGATCAATCTTCTCTTGGAACTTGAATGTCATGTTTCTTGAGTACTGTTCAGATGGAATCAACTTAATATAAAAATAAATTTATATCAATTTTAAATTTAAACCTATAATTTAATTATAAATATATGATGTTTCATGTATTTTTACTTACAGATTGTTGACAATTGTGATGTAAGTTCTTTCATCAACTCCCTTACCTCCAAGTTGGAGGTCGCCTCCTTCATTCACAACGTTTTTTCTTGATATTTCTGTCAGTATAGGGGTAGTGGATGGTGTAGCAACAGGTACAGAAGGTTATGCCTCATCTGCATATGTAGTATCTGGAGGTATATCATCTGATTCTGTTGCAGCTGCAAAATGTGATGTTTTACTTGTAGAGTAATTGGCTCCAAACATTACAGGGGGTTCTGCAGACTATGGACAGGTTCTAGATGTTTGGTGTTTTGTCTTTTTTGACTTGTGTGTTATGCAGCTCCTTTCCAGAGACACACGATCATCTTTTTCTTCAGTGCAGGTTCTCTTCCCTACTTTGAGGTTCTCTCTCGACGAAGACCCCTCCGCTTGGCCTTTGATTTTTTGGTTTCCCCTCGTCCAACGAGCTTCCACTTATCTTCGTAGACGGAAGGATTTCAGACATATACTATCACGGTTAGTTCTCTCTACCACTGTTTACTTTCTTCGGTATGAGAGGAATAACCGCATCTTCAGCATACTGTAATACCCTATGTTAGGGGTTAGAAAATTAAGGAATTCTAGTACATCGTTTGTTTTGCATAATTGAATATTCGTTGATATATGCATAGGAATTTTAACATATACAAATAATTGTACATGCGTTCATTTACATTTCCGGGTAAATTTGATTTAGAAGTGGAAATTGTGGATTAAATTGGAGTGTATTAATTGTGATGTGGCAATTTTGGATATTTTCAAATTTTTGGTGAATTATTTGAACAGAAAATTTATTTGGTGGTAAAATTTTATTTGGAGACTATTAGTAATACTTTGAAAATTTTGAGAATTTTAGGAATTTTTCTGAAAATTTTGGGGTATTTTTAGACTAAGAAAAATGGACAAATAACACAATGACATGTAACACTTATAAGAGGCTGATAAGTGGCTCACATGCAAGGGGGCCACGTGTCTCTAGTTATTAAAGTAAGATATTAGGCAGAAACTTTCATTGTTCTTTCTTCGGATAGCTTTTTCTTCACCGAGTTTTGGTCTTCATTCTCATGCTGTGATTTTCTAAAAATAGGGTGAGTAAACTTTTAAGTTTATGAGTTCCATAACTAATTTTTTTTGTGATGTTTTGCTTGTTGGAATTAAACACATGCATGAGATAGATGAGTTGCAGTAACTATGCTGAAACCGTAGGTGAGTTTTGATTTTGGTGTTTGGTTTGAATATTGAGTTTTGAATTGTTTGAGAGTAAGATGAGTGAGAATGGGAGTTAAATGAAGTTAAAGAGTGGATAAAAAAAAGAAAGAATAAGCATTGGAGGGAAATCTGAGAATTTGAAGATTTACAGTAGAGAGAGAGAAGAAATTTATGAAACTTCGGATGTTAAATGTTTGAAGTATAATTTGAGTCTAACTTGTTACCAAGATTTTTTTAGATATAGAAATGTAGAATGGATGATTTAGAAGTAATAAACTTAAAAAAAAGAGAAGAAGTGCAGTTCGGTGAAGAAGATGATGAATAGTATTGATTTTTTTTTCTAGTTTTGGCATTTGTAAATAATGTTGCATTTTGAATTGTTTTAGCATAAGATGAGTTGCATGGGTGTAAAAATGAAGAAGTAAATGTAAGGGTATAAATTTGTGATGAGGAATTAAGTAGAAGAGAGGAAGAAGATGGAAGAATGTTGCTGCAAAAATGTGGAAAATTATGTTTAAAAATGTGATTCTACAGTAAAAGGGTTGTAGTTGCTTGTATAAGTTTATAAACAGAGTATTTCATTGAACAACCTTGAGTCTTTTGCTTATAACTTTTTTATCCGAGCTCCAAATGACTTGAAACTTGGACCAACACATTCCTAAGACATTTTTCTTTCTCTACATAAAAATTTAGAGTTATCTAAATTGATTTGAAAGTGATTGATAGGATGAAAGTGTGGAAGTCTGCTGGAATGATA